>BSBK01002794.1:397500-576625 GCA_027943335.1 Chamaecyparis obtusa | reverse complement strand
CATCACCATCTTTCCACCTAAGGACTTTTTAATCCAAGATCTATTGTGTGTAAGGGTGTATCACTTCTTCTGCAACTGGAGGTGCCACTACTAAGGGTACAACTGCAACACGTGGAATCTCATTTTGATTTGCATTCCTTTTCTGCTCTCTAAGATCAACAATGAAGTTATGGAGTGATATTTCAAATGATGATCATCTCTACTAGTTTTGTCCCAAGGGTGCTTGTGTGAAATCTCCCACCTAAATACTCTTTCAATCCCATCCTCAATTAGGTTCTGAAAGTTTTTCTTGTGCAATATCATAGTGACAAATACCTACATTTCAACATTGTGAAAATAGAGTCTCCACAAAAATTCAGTAAGGTGTCTACTTCCGCCATTAAAATTTTTGTCATTCTTGAATTTCCAAATTAATGAAAGGTGCTCCCCTTAATACCACAAACACATAATAGAAACAGAGAAACAACAACAACAATATGCAAGAACATAAAATTAGCTTCTTATTATCTCCACAAATGTGGAATTACAAACTTTCAAAATTACAATATGCAAAGCCACATGGGCATTCCCTTACAATATTTTGTAGGACAAAGCCTCGAATCAATACCCAAAACTTCCCTAGACAACACTACGGGCCTTCTTTATATAGGCATTTTCCACCGCCCGAGAAGGTTCTAAAAATTTAGCCTTAAGGGCCAACCAAATTTAGAATTATTTTATTTTTCAATTTATTACATCAAAGTCGGCTCAAAATAACTCTTGAAACCCGAACAAAAATTTTGAAGAAAAATTATTTTCCACCATTTCAGGTGGCCCGACTTCCAGAGACCATAAGTCATCACCAGTTGAACCGATTGACTATTATAACCCCATTTCAGAAATGCCACAAAGCGCTCTACAAGCTTGGCCAATGCTAGTGCCTATCACCTAGATTTTCCACCTCATTCGGGGCATCTAAAGCCTTCAAAACTGAGTTCAAAGTTTCTCTACCCTACTGCCAATACCGAAAATCTTCAATATCTTCAAAACTAGACCTGATCTAGCCATGAAACTTTGCTGGCAAGCTGATGTGACTAAGATGAACCTCCACATGTAAAATCAGAACATTCTGAGATCGTAAGACCAACTTACTAAAAATAGCAAGTTTCCATAAATAGCAACTTTGCACAAAATAGCCCTTATTGAATACAAAAACAAAAATATTTTTGGGTGATGCAAGATTGCTCTTACACCCAGGATGCTCCTGCATCAGACACCCGGGGTAATTTGAGAAGTGACCCTGTCACAACTTAGGTGTGCAGAGGAAAACCAAGACGGTTAACCTCCTCCTTTGTTAGCCATGATGAATCTTCAACAGGTCATCCCTTCCATTTGACCAAATACTATTCATATGTCTTGTTCCTTGTGCTTCTGCCAACACGACTATCCAGTATGTCTTCAATCTCCTTGATATCTAAACTCATTGCTGGAATACTCCACTGTACTGTTGTAACCTCATCTTCAACACCTCCTTCATGATACTCTGTCAGATCTGAAACATTAAATACCCATGAAATATTTAGCTTAGTTGGCAACTCGACCTCATATGTATTTCCTGAATCATGCTTCTTTAGTATCCTACATGGCCCAAACTTTTTCATTTTCAACTTGTTATAGGTACTGACCGGAAACCGCTCCTTCTGCAAATGAACCATGACCTCATCTCCAACCTAAAATTCATTATGCCTCATTTTCTCATCCACCTTAGCCTTATACTACACATTCATCTTGGTAATATGCTTCCTCACCTCCTCATGGATGTTCTTCAAATGTTCTACGAAATCCTCGGCTTCAGCACTACTTATTTCTCCTTTATCTATTTTTCTCGACTCAGATGCTTTTCTTGGACTACAATATACAATCTGTGGATGATGTGATGAACTAAACTTCAAATCTGTTTTCAATTCTTCACTTTCTACTAGTGTCATTCTATATTGCTGCCTTATTTGGCAAACTGGCTCCTGGAATCAAGTCCATCTGAGGACTGATCTTTCTTACTAGTGGTAATCCATCAGGCACATTATCAGATACAATATCCTGAAACTCATTCAATAATTCTGAAACTTCTATGAGTACATCTTCTACTTCCTCTTTCCTAGCCTTTGGAATTAAGGTAAAACACATATGCTCATGTCTCATACCATCTAAGAAATTTCCTCTATCAAAAAAAGTTATTCTTGCATTACCAAATACCTTTTCTTCTATTTCCTTCAATGGTTTTAGCTTATGTCACACTCCATCCTTTGTCGAGGAATAGGTATTCGCAATGACCATCATGTATAGCACATCTGTCAAATGGCCAAGGTCTACCCAACAACATATGACATGCATCCATAGATATGATATCACATAGTACCTCATCTTGGTACCTGTCGATCTTGAAATTCACTACACATTGTTCACTAACCATGACCTTGTGCTCATCTTGCACCCAGGCAACCCGATATAGATGTGGATGTTTCTACCTCTTGAGCTTCAACTTTGTAACCATCTCTTCTGACACCAAATTATCAGTACTACCACTATCAATAATCACATCACAACACTTACCCTCACACTTGCACCTGGTGCGACACAGGCTTCTTCTTTGCTTAGGTTCATTTCCACCACTCAACAGGACTCTTTTGTTAATCAGCATTTCTCCTCTTTCAGCATCTTCAGAATGTGATGATCTGACATCTTCATCTACATATGCAACTCTGGCTTGGCCTTCATTTCTCCTATCTGTCCTTCCTTGGCATTGGGGAGATTGAAATGCCCTATGACCTTCTTATCCACAGTGAAAACATGTTCCGCAGAAGCCTCCTCTTTCAGATCCTTGTCCTCTTCTTCCTATTTGATCTCTATTATTCTGATCATAGAAATGATTGGAATTATCTCCTCTTTGATTCTAACTACTATTGGCCTCATCCTAGTTTTTTAGATCTTCATTTCGATCTCCATATGACTGCCCACCAGATCTTCCCTCATGACCTCTTTTGCTTTGTCTGCTCTCAAACTTCTTGTTCAACTTTTCCTCTACTTTTAGGGAAAACTAGTATGCCTCTTCAATACTGTTCATTCAAACCAGATTCAGCTCCTCTTGAATGCTTGGCCTCAACCCATTAAGGTATCAGGCAACTTTCTCCTTATCAGCTTTTGCATGGCCTATTTTGATGAGGATTAGATAGAACTCCTCGGTATACTCCTGAACAGGTCTTCTTGCTTGGCTGTCGAACTTTGCATTTTCCTTAGTAGGTGAAGCTCATAATCAACAGGGATGGACTATAGCTTCAATTTATCCACCATCCAATACCATCTTGTGATTTTATCCTTTTCTCTTCGATTTCGCTCCAACTAAATCTCTTGTCACCAGATCTTCGCATGACCTTTCAATTTGGCCTTCAGGAATTTGACCCTATCAGGATCCTCAATATCTTCATACTCAAAATATTCTTCACATTCATTGATCTAGTCGATCAATTTCTCTGGGTTAAGATTCCCTAAAAATGTAGGAACCTCGATCTTAGATCTTTTCCCGATCTTGGAAATGGCCCAAAAGAGTCTTTCTTCCTCCGGGTTCACAACTTCGACTTCTCCTTCTTGATCTTCTTCTTCGGCTTCATCCTCGCTTTCATCTCTAACATTAAGATTCATTCCTTTGTGAATCTCTTCTTGCAATCCTTGCACTTATCTTTGGAGTGCTCTAACCTCAGATGTTTTAACACCAGCTCTTCCACCACGTTCCCTTCGTGGAGGCATTTTCAAGATGCGTGCTGCAACTGCCTAACAGTCGGTGATCTGTTTACACAGAAACCCTAACCCTCAGTCCCGGTGCAAACTACCTCACAATCGGTGATTTGTTTACATGCTCAGGAACTCCTGCTCTGATACCACTTGATGAAGGGTGCTCCCCTTAATACCACAAACACATAATAGAAATAGAGAAACAACAACAATAATATGCGAGAACAAAAAATTGGCTTCTTATTATCTCCACAAATGTGGAATTACAAACTTTTAGAATTACAATATGCAAAGCCACATGGGTATTCCCTTACAATATTCTATAGGACAAAGCCTCCAATCAATACTTAGAACTGCCGTAGACAACACTGCGGGCCTTCTTTATATAAGCATTTTCCACCCCCCGAGAATGTTCTAAAAATTTAGCCCTAAGGGCCGACCAAACTTAGAATTATTTTAGTTTTCAATTTATTACATCAAAGTCGGCTCAAAATAACTTTTGGAACCCGAACAAAAATTTTGAAGGAAAATTATTTTCTGCCATTTCAGGTGGCCCGACTTTCGGAGACCATAAGTCATCACTAGTTGACTTGATTGACTATTATAACCCTATTTTAGAAATGCCACAAAGTGCTCTACAGGCTTGACCAATGCCAGTGCCTGTCACCCAAATTTTTGACCTCATCTAGGGCCTCTAAAGCCTTAAAAAATGAGTTCAAAGTTTCTGTACCCTACTGCCAATACGAAAAATCTTCAATATCTTCAAAATTAGACCTAATCTAGCCATGAAACTTTGCTGGCAGGCTGATGTGACTGAGATGAACCTCCACATGTAAAATCAAAATATTCCAAGATCGTAAGACCAACTTACTAAAAATAGCAAGTTTCCATAAATAGCAGCTCTGCACAAGATAGCCCTTATTGAATAAAAAAACAAAAATATTTTTGGGTGATGCAAGATTGCTCTTACACCCAGGATGCTCCTGCATCAGACACCTGAGGTAATTTGAGAAGTGACCCTATCACGACTCAGGTGTGTAGAGGAAAACCAAGACAGTTAACCTCCTCCTTCGTTAGCCATGATGAATCTTCAACAGGTCATCCCTTCCATTTGACCAAATACTCTTCATATGTCCTATTCCTTGTGCTTCTACCAACACGACTATCCAGTATATCTTCAATCTCCTTGATATCTAAACTGGTTACTGGAATACTCCACTGTACTGTTGTAACCTCATCTTCAACACCTCCTTCATGATACTCTGTCAGATCTGAAACATTAAATACCGGTGAAATATTCAGCTTAGTAGGCAACTCGACCTCATATGTATTTCCTGAATCATGCTTCTTTAGTATCCTACATGGCCCAAACTTTTTCATTTTCAACTTGTTATAGGTACCGACCGGAACCCGCTCCTTCCGCAAATGAACCATGACCTCATCTCCAACCTGAAATTCATTATACCTCCTTTTCTCATCTTTCTTAGCCTTCTACTGCACATTCATCTTGGTAATATGCTTCCTCACCTCCTCATGGATGTTCTTCAAATATTCTACAAAATCCTCGGCTTCAGCACTACTTATTTCTCCTTTATCTATTTTTCTCGACTCAGATGCTTTTCTTGGACTACTCCCATATACAATCTGTGGATGATGTGATGAAGTAAACTTGAAATCTATCTTCAATTCTTCACTTTTTGCTAGTGTCATTCTGTGTGCTGCCTTATTTGGCAAATTGGCTCCTGGAATCAAGTCCATCTGAGGACTGATCTTTCTTACTAGTGGTAATCCATCAGGCACATTATCAAATACAATATCCTGAAACTCATTCAATAATTCTGCAACTTCTACAGGTGAATCTTCTACTTCCTCTTTCCCAGCCTTTGGAATTAAGGTAAAACACATATGCTCATGCCTCATACCATCTAAGAAATTTTCTCTATCAACAAAAGGTATTCTTGCATTACCACATACCTTTTCTTCTGTTTCCTTCAATGGTTTTAGCTTATGTCGCACTCCATCCTTTGTCAAGGAATAGGTATTCATACGACCATCATGTACAACACATCTATCAAACTACCAAGGTCTACCCAACAACATATGACATGCATCCATAGATATGATATCACATAGTACCTCATCTTGGTACCCGCCGATCTTGAACTTCACTAGGCACTGTTCACTGACCATGACCTTGTGGTCATCCTGCACCCAGGCAACCCGATATGGATGTGGATGTTTCTGCCTCTTGAGCTTCAAATTTGTAACCATCTCTTCTAACACCAAATTATTAGTACTACCACTATCAATAATCACATCACAACACTTACCCTCACACTTGCACCTGGTGCGAAACAGGCTCCTTCTTTGCTTAGGTTCATTTTCACCACTCAACAGGACTCTTCTGTTAATCAGCATTTCTCCTCTTTTAGCATCTTTAAAATGTGATGATCTAGCATCTTTATCTACATATACAACTCTGGCTTGGCCTTCATTTCTCCTATATGTCCTTCCTTGGCATTGGGGACATTCAAATGCCCTATGACCTTCTTCTCCACAATGAAATCATGTTCCATGAAAGCCTCCTCTTCCGGATCCTTGTCCTCTTCTTCCTCTCTGATCTCTATTATTCTGATCATGGAAATGATTGGAATTATCTCCTCTCTGATTCTGACTACTATTGGCCTCATCTTGCTTTTTTGGATCTTCATTTTGATCTCTATATGACTGCCCACCAGATCTTCCCTCACGACCTCTTATGCTTTGTCTAATCTCAAACTTCTTATTCAACTTTTCCTCTACTTTTAGGAAAAACTGGTATGCCTCTTCAATACTGTTCATTCAAACTAGATTTAGCTCCTCTTGAATGCTTGGACTCAACTCATTAAGGTATCAGGCAACTTTCTCTTTATCAGCTTCTGCATGGCCTGTTCTGATGAGGATTCGATAGAACTCCTTGATATACTGTTGAACAGATCTTCCTACTTGCTTTAAACTTTGCATTTTCCTCAGTAGGTGAAGCTCATAATCAATAGGGATGAACTGTCACTTCAATTTATCCACCATCAGATCCCATCTTGTGATTTTATCCTTTGCTCTTCGATTTCACTCCAACTGAATCTCTTGCCACCAGATCTTTTCATGACCTTTCAGTTTGGCCTTCGCGAATTTGACCCTATCAGGATCCTTAATATCTTCATACTCAAAATATTCTTCACATTCATTGATCCAGTCGATCAATTCCTCTAAGTTAAGATTCCCTGAAAATGTAGGAACCTCAATCTTAGATCTTTTCTCGATCTTGGAAATGGCCTGAAATAGTCTTTCTTCCTCCGGGTTCACAACTTTGACTTCTCCTTCTTGATCTTCTTCTTTGGCTTCATCCTCGCTTTTGTCTCTAACATTAGGATTCATTCCTCTGGGAATCTCTTCTTGCAATGCTTGCACTTGTCTCTGGGGCACTCTAACCTTAGGTGTTACAACACTAGCTCTTCCACCACGTTCCCTTCGTGGAGGCATTTTCGCGATGCACGCTAAAACTCTAACCATGGTCCTGGTGCAAACTGCCTCATAGTCGATGATCTATACATAGAAACCCTAACCCATGGTCGCAGTACAAACTACCTCACAATCAGTGATCTGTTTACATGCTCAGGAACTCTTGCTCTGATACCACTTGATGAAGGGTGTTCCCGTTAATACCACAAACACATAATAGAAACAGAGAAACAATAACAACAATATGCGACAACAAAAAATTGGCTTCTTATTATCTCCACAAATGTGGAATTACAAACTTTCAGAATTACAATATGTAAAGCCACATGGGCATTGCCTTACAATATTCTGTAGGACAAAGCCTCGAATCAAACCCAGAACTGCCCTAGACAACACTACGGGCCTTCTTTATATAGGCATTTTCCACTGCTCGAGAAGGTTCTAGAAATTTAGCCCTAAGGGCTGACCAAACTTAGAATTATTTTAGTTTTCAATTTATTACATCAAAGTCGGCTCAAAATAACTTTTGGAACCTGAACAAAAATTTTGAAAGAAAATTATTTTCTACCATTTCAGGTGGCCGGACTTCCAGAGACCATAAGTCATCACCAGTTGACCCGATTGACTATTATAACCCCATTTCGAAAATGCCATGAAGCACTCTTTAGGCTTAGCAAATGCAAGAGTCCGTCACCCAAATTTTTGACCTCATCTAGGGCCTCTAAAGCCTTCAAAACTGAGTTCAAAGTTTTTATACCCTGCTGCCAATATCGAAAATCTTCAATATCTTCAAAACTAGACCTGATCTAGCCATGAAACTTTGCTGGCAAGCTAATGTGACTGAGATGAACCTCCACATGTAAAATCAGAACATTCTAAGATCGTAAGACCAACTTACTAAAAATAGCAAGTTTCCATAAATAGCAGCTCTGCACAAGATAGTCCTTATTGAATACAAAAATAGAAATATTTTTGGGTGATGCAAGATTGCTCTTACACCCAGGTTGCTCTTGCATCAGACACCCGAGGTAATTTGAGAAGTGACCCTGTCACGACTCAGGTGTGCAGAGGAAAACCAAGATGGTTAACCTCCTCCTTCGTTAGACATGATGAATCTTCAATAGGTCATCCCTTCCATTTGACCAAATACTCTTCATATGTCCTGTTCCTTGTGCTTCTGCCAACACGACTATCCAGTATATCGTCAATCGCCTTGATATCTAAACTGGTTGCTGGAATACTCCACTGTACTGTTATAACCTCATCTTCAACACCTCCTTCATGATACTCTGTCAGATCTGAAACATTAAATACCGGTGAAATATTCAGCTTAGTAGGCAACTCGACCTCATATGTATTTCTTGAATCATGCTTCTTTAGTATCCTACATGGCCCAAAATTCTTCATTTTCAACTTGTTATAGGTACCGACCGGAACCCGCTCCTTCCGCAAATGAACCATGACCTCATTTCCAACCTGAAATTCATTATGCCTCCTTTTCTCATCCTTCTTAGCCTTCTACTACACATTCATCTTGGTAATATGCTTCCTCACCTCCTCATGGATGTTCTTCAAATGTTCTACAAAATCCTTGGCTTCAGCACTACTTATTTCTACTATATCTATTTTTCTCGACTCAGATGCTTTTCTTGGACTACTCCCATATACAATCTGTGGATGATGTGATGAAGTAAACTTCAAATCTCTCTTGAATTATTCACTTTTTGCTAGTGTCATTCTGTGTGCTGCCTTATTTGGCAAATTGGCTCCTAGAATCAAGTCCATCTGAGGACTGATCTTTCTTACTAGTGGTAATCCATCAGGCACATTATCAAATACAATATCTTGAAACTCATTCAATAATTCTGCAACTTCTACGGGTGAATCTTCTACTTCCTCTTTCCCAACCTTTGGAATTAAGGTAAAACACATATGCTCATGCCTCATACCATCTAATAAATTTCCTCTATCAACAAAAGTTATTCTTGCATTACCACATACCTTTTCTTCTGCTTCCTTCAATGGTTTTAGCTTATGTCGCACTCCATCCTTTGTCAAGGAATAGGTATTCGTACGACCATCATGTACAGCACATCTGTCAAACTGCCAAGGTCTACCCAACAACATATGACATGCATCCATAGATATGATATCACATAGTACCTCATCTTGGTACCCGCCGATCTTGAACTTCACTAGGCACTGTTCACTGACCATGACCTTGTGGTCATCCTGCACCCAGACAACCTGATATGGATGTGGATGTTTCTACCTCTTGAGCTTCAAATTTGTAACCATCTCTTCTAACACCAAATTATCAGTACTACCACTATCAATAATCACATCACAACACTTACCCTCACACTTGCACCTGGTGCGAAACAGGCTCCTTCTTTGCTGAGGTTCATTTTCACCACTCAGCAGGACTCTTTTGTTAATCAGCATTTCTCCTCTTTTAGCATCTTTAAAATGTGATGATGTAGCATCTTTATCTACATATGCAACTCTAGCTTGGCCTTCATTTCTCCTATATGTCCTTCCTTCACATTGGGGACATTCAAATGCCCTATGACCTTCTTCTCCACAATGAAACCATGTTCCATGAAAGCCTCCTCTTCCGGATCTTTGTCCTTTTCTTCCTCTCTGATCTCTATTATTCTGATCATGGAAATGATTGAAATTATCTCCTCTCTGATTCTGACTACTATTGGCCTCATCTTGCTTTTTCAGATCTTCATTTCGATCTCTATATGACCGCCCACCAGATCTTCCCTCACGACCTCTTCTGCTTTGTCTAATCTCAAACTTCTTGTTCAACTTTTCCTCTAATTTTAGGAAAAACTGGTATGCCTCTTCAATACTGTTCATTCAAACTAGATTTAGCTCCTCTTGAATGCTTGGCCTCAACTCATTAAGGTATCGGGCAACTTTCTCTTTATCAGCTTCTGTATGGCCTATTCTGATGAGCATTCGATAGAACTCCTTGATATACTGCTGAACAGATCTTCCTACTTGCTTTAAACTTTGCATTTTCCTCAGTAGGTGAAGCTCATAATCAACAGGGCTGAACTGTCCCTTCAATTTATCCACCATCAGATCCCATCTTGTGATTTTATCCTTTGCTCTTTGATTTCACTCCAACTGAATCTCTTGCCACCAGATCTTTTCATGACCTTTCAGTTTGGCCTTCGCGAATTTGACCTTATCAGGATCCTTAATATCTTCATACTCAAAATATTCTTCACATTCATTGATCCAGTCGATCAATTCCTCTAGGTTAGGATTCCCTGAAAATGTAGGAACCTCAATCTTAGATCTTTTCCCGATCTTGGAAATGGCCTGAAATAGTCTTTCTTCCTCCGGGTTCACAACTTCAACTTCTCCTTCTTGATCTTCTTCTTTGGCTTCATCCTTGCTTTCGTCTCTAACATTAGGATTCATTCCTCTGGGAATCTTTTCTTGTAATGCTTGCACTTGTCTCTGGGGCACTCTAACCTTAGGTGTTACAACACTAGCTCTTCCACCACGTTCCCTTCGTGGAGGCATTTTCGCGATGCACGCTAAAACTCTAACCACGGTCCTGATGCAAACTGCCTCACAGTCGATGATCTATACATAGAAACCCTAACCCATGGTCCCAGTACAAACTACCTTACAATCAGTGATCTGTTTACATGCTCAGGAACTCCTGCTGTGATACCACTTGATGAAGGGTGTTCTCGTTAATACCACAAACACATAATAGAAACAGAGAAACAATAACAACAATATGCGAGAATAAAAAATTGGCTTCTTATTATCTCCACAAATGTGGAATTACAAACTTTCAGAATTACAATATGTAAAGCCACATGGGCATTGCCTTACAATATTCTGTAGGACAAAGCCTCGAATCAATACCCAGAACTGCCCTAGACAACACTACGGGCCTTCTTTATATAGGCATTTTCCACTACTCGAGAAGGTTCTAGAAATTTAGCCCTAAGGGCTGACCAAACTTAGAATTATTTTAGTTTTCAATTTATTATATCAAAGTCGGCTCAAAATAACTTTTGGAACCTGAACAAAAATTTTGAAAGAAAATTATTTTCTACCATTTCAGGTGGCCGGACTTCCAGAGACCATAAGTCATCACCAGTTGACCCGATTGACTATTATAACCCCATTTCGAAAATGCCATGAAGCACTCTTTAGGCTTAGCAAATGCAAGAGTTCGTCACCCAAATTTTTGACCTCATCCAGGGCCTCTAAAGCCTTCAAAACTGAGTTCAAAGTTTTTATACCCTGCTGCCAATATCGAAAATCTTCAATATCTTCAAAACTAGACCTGATCTAGCCATGAAACTTTGCTGGCAAGCTAATGTGACTGAGATGAACCTCCACATGTAAAATCAGAACATTCTAAGATCGTAAGACCAACTTACTAAAAATAGCAAGTTTCCATAAATAGCAGCTCTGCACAAGATAGTCCTTATTGAATACAAAAATAGAAATATTTTTGGGTGATGCAAGATTGCTCTTACACCCAGGTTGCTCTTGCATCAGACACCCGAGGCAATTTGAGAAGTGACCCTGTCACGACTCAGGTGTGCAGAGGAAAACCAAGATGGTTAACCTCCTCCTTCGTTAGCCATGATGAATCTTCAATAGGTCATCCCTTCCATTTGACCAAATACTCTTCATATGTCCTGTTCCTTGTGCTTCTGCCAACACGACTATCCAGTATATCGTCAATCGCCTTGATATCTAAACTGGTTGCTGGAATACTCCACTGTACTGTTATAACCTCATCTTCAACACCTCCTTCATGATACTCTGTCAGATCTGAAACATTAAATACCGGTGAAATATTCAGCTTAGTAGGCAACTCGACCTCATATGTATTTCTTGAATCATGCTTCTTTAGTATCCTACATGGCCCAAAATTCTTCATTTTCAACTTGTTATAGGTACCGACCGGAACCCGCTCCTTCCGCAAATGAACCATGACCTCATCTCCAACCTGAAATTCATTATGCCTCCTTTTCTCATCCTTCTTAGCCTTCTACTACACATTCATCTTGGTAATATGCTTCCTCACCTCCTCATGGATGTTCTTCAAATGTTCTACAAAATCCTTGGCTTCAGCACTACTTATTTCTACTATATCTATTTTTCTCGACTCAGATGCTTTTCTTGGACTACTCCCATATACAATCTGTGGATGATGTGATGAAGTAAACTTCAAATCTCTCTTGAATTATTCACTTTTTGCTAGTGTCATTCTGTGTGCTGCCTTATTTGGCAAATTGGCTCCTAGAATCAAGTCCATCTGAGGACTGATCTTTCTTACTAGTGGTAATCCATCAGGCACATTATCAAATACAATATCTTGAAACTCATTCAATAATTCTGCAACTTCTACGGGTGAATCTTCTACTTCCTCTTTCCCAACCTTTGGAATTAAGGTAAAACACATATGCTCATGCCTCATACCATCTAATAAATTTCCTCTATCAACAAAAGTTATTCTTGCATTACCACATACCTTTTCTTCTGCTTCCTTCAATGGTTTTAGCTTATGTCGCACTCCATCCTTTGTCAAGGAATAGGTATTCGTACGACCATCATGTACAGCACATCTGTCAAACTGCCAAGGTCTACCCAACAACATATGACATGCATCCATAGATATGATATCACATAGTACCTCATCTTGGTACCCGCCGATCTTGAACTTCACTAGGCACTGTTCACTGACCATGACCTTGTGGTCATCCTGCACCCAGACAACCTGATATGGATGTGGATGTTTCTACCTCTTGAGCTTCAAATTTGTAACCATCTCTTCTAACACCAAATTATCAGTACTACCACTATCAATAATCACATCACAACACTTACCCTCACACTTGCACCTGGTGCGAAACAGGCTCCTTCTTTGCTGAGGTTCATTTTCACCACTCAGCAGGACTCTTTTGTTAATCAGCATTTCTCCTCTTTTAGCATCTTTAAAATGTGATGATGTAGCATCTTTATCTACATATGCAACTCTAGCTTGGCCTTCATTTCTCCTATATGTCCTTCCTTCACATTGGGGACATTCAAATGCCCTATGACCTTCTTCTCCACAATGAAACCATGTTCCATGAAAGCCTCCTCTTCCGGATCCTTGTCCTTTTCTTCCTCTCTGATCTCTATTATTCTGATCATGGAAATGATTGAAATTATCTCCTCTCTGATTCTGACTACTATTGGCCTCATCTTGCTTTTTCAGATCTTCATTTCGATCTCTATATGACCGCCCACCAGATCTTCCCTCACGACCTCTTCTGCTTTGTCTAATCTCAAACTTCTTGTTCAACTTTTCCTCTAATTTTAGGAAAAACTGGTATGCCTCTTCAATACTGTTCATTCAAACTAGATTTAGCTCCTCTTGAATGCTTGGCCTCAACTCATTAAGGTATCGGGCAACTTTCTCTTTATCAGCTTCTGTATGGCCTATTCTGATGAGCATTCGATAGAACTCCTTGATATACTGCTGAACAGATCTTCCTACTTGCTTTAAACTTTGCATTTTCCTCAGTAGGTGAAGCTCATAATCAATAGGGATGAACTGTCCCTTCAATTTATCCACCATCAGATCCCATCTTGTGATTTTATCCTTTGCTCTTTGATTTCACTCCAACTGAATCTCTTGCCACCAGATCTTTTCATGACCTTTCAGTTTGGCCTTCGCGAATTTGACCTTATCAGGATCCTTAATATCTTCATACTCAAAATATTCTTCACATTCATTGATCCAGTCGATCAATTCCTCTAGGTTAAGATTCCCTGAAAATGTAGGAACCTCAATCTTAGATCTTTTCCCGATCTTGGAAATGGCCTGAAATAGTCTTTCTTCCTCCGGGTTCACAACTTCAACTTCTCCTTCTTGATCTTCTTCTTTGGCTTCATCCTTGCTTTCGTCTCTAACATTAGGATTCATTCCTCTGGGAATCTTTTCTTGTAATGCTTGCACTTGTCTCTGGGGCACTCTAACCTTAGGTGTTACAACACTAGCTCTTCCACCACGTTCCCTTCGTGGAGGCATTTTCGCGATGCACGCTAAAACTCTAACCACGGTCCTGATGCAAACTGCCTCATAGTCGATGATCTATACATAGAAACCCTAACCCATGGTCCCAGTACAAACTACCTTACAATCAGTGATCTGTTTACATGCTCAGGAACTCCTGCTGTGATACCACTTGATGAAGGGTGTTCTCGTTAATACCACAAACACATAATAGAAACAGAGAAACAATAACAACAATATGCGAGAATAAAAAATTGGCTTCTTATTATCTCCACAAATGTGGAATTACAAACTTTCAGAATTACAATATGTAAAGCCACATGGGCATTGCCTTACAATATTCTGTAGGACAAAGCCTCGAATCAATACCCAGAACTGCCCTAGACAACACTACGGGCCTTCTTTATATAGGCATTTTCCACTACTCGAGAAGGTTCTAGAAATTTAGCCCTAAGGGCTGACCAAACTTAGAATTATTTTAGTTTTCAATTTATTATATCAAAGTCGGCTCAAAATAACTTTTGGAACCTGAACAAAAATTTTGAAAGAAAATTATTTTCTACCAGTTCAGGTGGCCGGACTTCCAGAGACCATAAGTCATCACCAGTTGACCCGATTGACTATTATAACCCCATTTCGAAAATGCCATGAAGCACTCTTTAGGCTTAGCAAATGCAAGAGTTCGTCACCCAAATTTTTGACCTCATCCAGGGCCTCTAAAGCCTTCAAAACTGAGTTCAAAGTTTTTATACCCTGCTGCCAATATCGAAAATCTTCAATATCTTCAAAACTAGACCTGATCTAGCCATGAAACTTTTCTGGCAAGCTAATGTGACTGAGATGAACCTCCACATGTAAAATCAGAACATTCTAAGATCGTAAGACCAACTTACTAAAAATAGCAAGTTTCCATAAATAGCAGCTCTGCACAAGATAGTCTTTATTGAATACAAAAATAGAAATATTTCTGGGTGATGCAAGATTGCTCTTACACCTAGGATGCTCCTGCATCAGACACCCGGGGTAATTTGAGAAGTGACCCTGTCACGACTCAGGTGTGCAGAGGAAAACCAAGATGGTTAACCTCCTCCTTCGTTAGCCATGATGAATCTTCAATAGGTCATCCCTTCCATTTGACCAAATACTCTTCATATGTCTTATTCCTTGTGCTTCTGCCAACAGGACTATCCAGTATATCGTCAATCTCCTTGATATCTAAACTGGTTGCTGGAATACTCCACTGTATTGTTATAACCTCATCTTCAACACCTCCTTCATGATACTCTGTCAGATCTGAAACATTAAATACCGGTGAAATATTCAGCTTAGTAGGAAACTCGACCTCATATGTATTTCTTGAATCATGCTTCTTTAGTATCCTACATGGCCCAAACTTCTTCATTTTCAACTTGTTATAGGTACCGACCGGAACCCGCTCCTTTTGCAAATGAACCATGACCTCATCTCCAACTTGAAATTCATTATGCCTCCTTTTCTCATCCTTCTTAGCCTTCTACTACACATTCATCTTGGTAATATGCTTCCTCACCTCCTCATGGATGTTCTTCAAATGTTCTACAAAATCCTTGGCTTCAGCACTACTTATTTCTACTATATCTATTTTTCTCGACTCAGATGCTTTTCTTGGACTACTCCCATATACAATCTGTGGATGATGTGATGAAGTAAACTTCAAATCTCTCTTGAATTATTCACTTTTTGCTAGTGTCATTCTGTGTGCTGCCTTATTTGGCAAATTGGCTCCTAGAATCAAGTCCATCTGAGGACTGATCTTTCTTACTAGTGGTAATCCATCAGGCACATTATCAAATACAATATTCTGAAACTCATTCAATAATTCTGCAACTTCTACGGGTGAATCTTCTACTTCCTCTTTCCCAACCTTTGGAATTAAGGTAAAACACATATGCTCATGCCTCATACCATCTAATAAATTTCCTCTATCAACAAAAGTTATTCTTGCATTACCACATAGCTTATCTTCTGCTTCCTTCAATGGTTTTAGCTTATGTCGCACTCCATCCTTTGTCAAGGAATAGGTATTCGTACGACCATCATGTACAGCACATCTATCAAATTGCCAAGGTCTACCCAACAACATATGACATGCATCCATAGATATGATATCACATAGTACCTCATCTTGGTACCTGCCGATCTTGAACTTCACTAGGCACTGTTCACTGACCATGACCTTGTGGTCATCCTGCACCCAGACAATCTGATATGGATGTGGATGTTTCTACCTCTTGAGCTTCAAATTTGTAACCATCTCTTCTAACACCAAATTATCAGTACTACCACTATCAATAATCACATCACAACACTTACCCTCACACTTGCACTTGGTGCGAAACAAGCTCCTTCTTTGCTTAGGTTCATTTTCACCACTCAACAGGACTCTTTTGTTAATCAGCATTTCTCCTCTTTTAGCATCTTTAAAATGTGATGATGTAGCATCTTTATCTACATATGCAACTCTAGCTTGGCCTTCATTTCTCCTATATGTCCTTCCTTCACATTGGGGACATTCAAATGCCCTATGACCTTCTTCTCCACAATGAAACCATGTTCCATGAAAGCCTCCTCTTCCGGATCCTTGTCCTCTTCTTCCTCTCTGATCTCTATTATTCTGATCATGGAAATGATTGAAATTATCTCCTCTCTGATTCTGACTACTATTGGCCTCATCTTGCTTTTTCGGATCTTCATTTCGATCTCTATATGACCACCCACCAAATCTTCCCTCACGACCTCTTCTGCTTTGTCTAATCTCAAACTTCTTGTTCAACTTTTCCTCTACTTTTAGGAAAAACTGGTATGCCTCTTCAATACTGTTCATTCAAACTAGATTTAGCTCCTCTTGAATGCTTGGCCTTAACTCATTAAGGTATTGGGCAACTTTCTCTTTATCAGCTTCTGTATGGCCTATTCTGATGAGCATTCGATAGAACTCCTTGATATACTGCTGAACAGATCTTCCTACTTGCTTTAAACTTTGCATTTTCCTCAGTAGGTGAAGCTCATAATCAACAAGGATGAACTGTCGCTTCAATTTATCCACCATCAGATCCCATCTTGTGATTTTATCCTTTGCTCTTTGATTTCACTCCAACTGAATCTCTTGCCACCAGATCTTTTCATGACCTTTCAGTTTGGCCTTCGCGAATTTGACCCTATCAGGATCCTTAATATCTTCATACTCAAAATATTCTTCACATTCATTGATCCAGTCGATCAATTCCTCTAGGTTAAGATTCCCTGAAAATGTAGGAACCTCAATCTTAGATCTTTTCCCGATCTTGGAAATGGCCTGAAATAGTCTTTCTTCCTCCGGGTTCACAACTTCAACTTCTCCTTCTTGATCTTCTTCTTTGGCTTCATCCTTGCTTTCGTCTCTAACATTAGGATTCATTCCTCTGGGAATCTCTTCTTGTAATGCTTGCACTTGTCTCTGGGGCACTCTAACCTTAGGTGTTACAACACTAGCTCTTCCACCACGTTCCCTTCGTGGAGGCATTTTCGCGATGCACGCTAAAACTCTAACCACGGTCCTGGTGCAAACTGCCTCACAGTCGATGATCTATACATAGAAACCCTAACCCATGGTCCCAGTACAAACTACCTTACAATCAGTGATCTGTTTACATGCTCAGGAACTCCTGCTATGATACCACTTGATGAAGGGTGTTCCTGTTGATACTACAAACACATAATAGAAACAGAGAAACAATAACAACAATATGCGAGAATAAAAAATTGGCTTCTTATTATCTCCACAAATGTGGAATTACAAACTTTCAGAATTACAATATGTAAAGCCACATGGGCATTGCCTTACAATATTCTGTAGGACAAAGCCTCGAATCAATACCCAGAACTGCCCTAGACAACACTACGGGCCTTCTTTATATAGGCATTTTCCACTACTCGAGAAGGTTCTAGAAATTTATCCCTAAGGGCTGACCAAACTTAGAATTATTTTAGTTTTCAATTTATTACATCAAAGTCGGCTCAAAATAACTTTTGGAACCTGAACAAAAATTTTGAAAGAAAATTATTTTCTACCATTTCAGGTGGCCGGACTTCCAGAGACCATAAGTCATCACCAGTTGACCCGATTGACTATTATAACCCCATTTCGAAAATGCCATGAAGCACTCTTTAGGCTTAGCAAATGCAAGAGTCCGTCACCCAAATTTTTGACCTCATCCAGGGCCTCTAAAGCCTTCAAAACTGAGTTCAAAGTTTTTATACCCTGCTGCCAATATCGAAAATCTTCAATATCTTCAAAACTAGACCTGATCTAGCCATGAAACTTTGCTGGCAAGCTAATGTGACTGAGATGAACCTCCACATGTAAAATCAGAACATTCTAAGATCGTAAGACCAACTTACTAAAAATAGCAAGTTTCCATAAATAGCAGCTCTGTACAAGATAGTCTTTATTGAATACAAAAATAGAAATATTTCTGGGTGATGCAAGATTGCTCTTACACCTAGGATGCTCCTGCATCAGACACCCGGGATAATTTGAGAAGTGACCCTGTCACGACTCAGGTGTGCAGAGGAAAACCAAGATGGTTAACCTCCTCCTTCGTTAGCCATGATGAATCTTCAATAGGTCATCCCTTCCATTTGACCAAATACTCTTCATATGTCTTGTTCCTTGTGCTTCTGCCAACACGACTATCCAGTATATCTTCAATCTCCTTGATATCTAAACTGGTTGCTGGAATACTCCACTGTACTGTTGTAACCTCATCTTCAACACCTCCTTCATGATACTCTGTCAGATCTGAAACATTAAATACCGGTGAAATATTCAACTTAGTAGGCAACTCGACCTCATATGTATTTCCTGAATCATGCTTCTTTAGTATCCTACATGGCCCAAACTTCTTCATTTTCAACTTGTTATAGGTACCGACCGGAACCCGCTCCTTCCGCAAATGAACCATGACCTCATCTCCAACCTGAAATTCATTATGCCTCCTTTTCTCATCCTTCTTAGCCTTCTACTACACATTCATCTTGGTAATATGCTTCCTCACCTCCTCATGGATGTTCTTCAAATGTTCTACAAAATCCTCGGCTTCAGCACTACTTATTTCTCCTTTATCTATTTTTCTCGACTCAGATTGTTTTCTTGGACTACTCCCATATACAATCTGTGGATGATGTGATGAAGTAAACTTCAAATCTCTCTTGAATTATTCACTTTTTGCTAGTGTCATTTTATGTGCTGCCTTATTTTGCAAATTGGCTCCTGGAATCAAGTCCATCTAAGGACTGATCTTTCTTACTAGTGGTAATCCATCAGGCACATTATCAGATACAATATCCTGAAACTCATTCAATAATTCTGCAACTTCTACGGGTACATCTTCTACTTCCTCTTTCCCAGCCTTTGGAATTAAGGTAAAACACATATACTCATGCCTCATACCATCTAAGAAATTTCCTCTATCAACAAAAGTTATTCTTGCATTACCACATACCTTTTCTTCTGTTTCCTTCAATGGTTTTAGCTTATGTCGCACTCCATCCTTTGTCAAGGAATAGGTATTCGTATGACCATCATGTACAACACATCCGTCAAACTGCCAAGGTCTACCCAACAACATATGACATGCATCCATAGATATGATATCACATAGTACCTCATCTTGGTACCCGTCGATCTTGAACTTCACTAGGCACTGGTCACTGACCATGACCTTGTGCTCATCCTGCACCCAGGCAACCCGATATAGATGTGGATGTTGTATACACCTAAAAATGGTCACCTAGACTATTAGCCCCTTTTGCTAAATCATAAATTGCTTTCTCTTGATCAAATCCTAGCCCTATCATTTATTCGATTATTTTCTATGGGCTAACCATCTTATCCTAAGTCTTTATTTATTAAAAGAAATATTTCCTCCCCTTTTAAATAAATAAAAGCCCCCACTTTTCCTCTTATCCTAAGTTGCACAAATAAAGCATTATTCTTATTTTATAAAAAGGGAAAAAGCACTTTTTGTCTCATATGGACACAAAAGTCAACTCCTATTTTCTCATTGGAGGATATTTGTGCACATGGATTGCTCCTCTTTTAAGCTCCACCATTGATTAAATCTTTTGCCTCTTAATCTCCATGGTCCATTCCTTCCCATTTCCTATGAAAGAAGAGCTCTCTTCTTCATTCTAGAGCCCCAACTTTTTATGCTAATATTATGCTGCAAGTTTTCTAGGTACACTTTGGAGCTTTTGAAGATTTGGAGCATTCTTGCATTCTACATCTCATTCTTGCATTCTTAGCTTAGCTTCATATTTATGCTTTCTTAGATTAGCTTCATTTCTATGCTCTAGATTAGCTCACATAGATTAATTAGCTTGGATTGTAACACTTGCATATGTCTTTTCATAGCTTAGCTTGCATTTCCATTTCTAGCATAGCGTTGCATTGCATTTTCATTCTTGATTCTTGAGGATATTGACATTCTTGCCCTTGTCTTCATTGAATCTCCCATTGCATGGTTTACTAGCAAGGTTATAGGCTAAACAGCTCTAGCTGAGAGCATTCTTAAAAGCCCTTGCACTCCATGCCTAGGGAGCTATGGATCGATTTGTGAGGGCTCATTCTTGAGTTTCCTTGCATGTAATGATCCATAGAAGTGTGACACAATTATAGCACATAGATGTTTGTGCCTCTTGAGCTTCAACTTTGTAACCATCTCTTCTAACACCAAATTATTAGTACTACCACTATCAATAATCACATCACAACACTTACCCTCACACTTGCACCTGGTGCGAAACAGGCTCCTTTGCTCAGGTTCATTTTCACCACTCAACAAGACTCTTCTATTAATCAGCATTTCTCCTCTTTCAGCATCTTCAGAATGTGATGATTTGGCATCTTCATCTACATATGCAACTCTGGCTTCACCTTCATTTCTTCTATATGTCCTTCCTTGGCATTGGGGACATTCAAATGCCCTATGACCTTCTTCTCCACATTGAAAACATTTTCCGTGGAAGCCTCCTCTTCCGGATCCTTGTCCTCTTCTTCCTCTCTGATCTATATTATTCTGATCATAGAAATGATTGGAATTATCTCCTCTCTGATTCTGACTACTATTGGCCTCATCCTGCTTTTTTAGATCTTCATTTCAATCTCCATATGACCGCCCACCAGATCTTCCCTCATGACCTCTTCTGCTTTGTCTGCTTTCAAACTTCTTGTTCAACTTTTCCTCTACTTTTAGGGAAAATTGGTATGCCTCTTCAATACTATTCATTCGAACTAGATTTAGCTCCTCTTGAATACTTGGCCTCAACCCATTAAGGTATCAGGCAACTTTCTCCTTATCAGCTTCTGCATGGCCTGTTCTGATGAGGATTCGATAGAACTCCTCAGTATACTCCTGAACAGATCTTCTTGCTTGCTTCAAACTTTGCATTTTCCTCAGTAGGTCAAGCTCATAATCAATAGGGATGAACTGTTGCTTCAATTTATCCACCATCAGATCCCATCTTGTGATTTTATCCTTTCCTCTTTGATTTCACTCCAACTGAATCTCTTGCCACCAAATCTTCGCCTGACCTTTCAGTCTGGCCTTCACGAATTTGATCCTATCAGGATCCTCAATATCTTCATACTCAAAATATTCTTCACATTCATTGATCCAGTCGATCAATTCCTCTGGGTTAAAATTCCTTGAAAATGTAGGAACCTTGATCTTAGGTCTTTTCCCGATCTTGGAAATGGCCCAAAAAAGTCTTTCTTCCTCCGGGTTCACAACTTCAACTTCTCCTTCTTGATCTTTTTCTTCGGCTTCATCCTCGCTTTCGTCTCTAACATTAAGATTCATTCCTCTGTGAATCTCTTCTTGCAATGCTCGCACTTTCCTCTGAAGTGCTCTAACCTCAGGTCTTACAACACCAGCTCTTCCACCACATTCCCTTCATGGAGGCATTTTCGCAATGCACACTAAAACCCTAACCACAGTCCTGGTGCAAACTGCCTCACAGTCGGTGATCTGTTTACACCGAAACCCTAACCCACAGTCTTGGTGCAAACTACCTCACAATCGTTGATCTATTTACACGCTCAGGAACTCCTACTCTGATACCACTTGATGATGGTTGCTCCCCTTAATACCACAAACACATAATAAAAATCAACAACAACAATATGTGAGAACAAAAAATTGGCTTTTTATTATCTCCATAAATGTGGAATTACAAACTTTCAGAATTACAATATGCAAAGCCACATGGGCATTCCCTTACAATATTTTGTAGGACAAAGCCTTGAATCAATACCCAAAATTTCCCTAGACAACACTACGGGCCTTCTTTATATAGGCATTTTCCACTACCCGAGAAGGTTCTAGAAATTTAGCCCTAAGGGCCGACCAAACTTAGAATTATTTTATTTTTTAATTTATTACATCAAAGTCGGCTCAAAATAACTTTTGGAACCCGAATAAAAATTTTGAAGGAAAATTATTTTCTGCCATTTCAGGTGGCCCGACTTCTAGAGACCATAAGTCATCACCAGTTGACCCGATTGACTATTATAACCCCATTTCAGAAATGTCACGAAGCGCTCTACTTGCTTGGCCTATGAAAGTTTCGGTCACCCAAATTTTTGACCTCATCTAGGGCCTCTAAAGCCTTCAAAACTGAGTTCAAGGTTTCTGTACCCTGCTACCAATATCGAAAATCTTCAATATCTTCAAAACTAGACTTGATCTAGCCATGAAACTTTGCTGGCAGGTTGATGTGACTGAGATGAACCTCCACATATAAAATCAGAACATTCCAAGATCGTAAGACCAACTTACTAAAAATAGTAAGTTTCCATAAATAGCAGCTCTGCACAAGATAGCCCTTATTGAATACAAAAATAGAAATATTTTTGGGTGATGCAAGATTGCTCTTACACCCAAGATGCTCTTGCATCACAAATAACCCATAATGTTTCAATAGAAAAACTAGACAAGAAAAAATTGCTACTTTTCTTGAGGCTTTGATTATAGCCAAAACCAATCTCAATAATGCTAATGTTCCCATTGATAAAAATCCAAACATGTTCCAAATTTCTTTAGAAAAGAGGCAATTTAAGAATACATGAGAGATGATTTTAGGTGCTTTACAAAAGGAATAGATATTATGGTCTTCATTTGGCATCTTTAGCAACAATTTGTGTAGGATAAGGCACCATAAGAAACATCTTTGTTTTGGTTCAACTAGCCTAGTGCAAATATTGATAATTTCTTGCTACCAAACAACAACATCAAAGTTCACATTCTAGTAATATTTGACATGACTAAAGATAACATCGCTATCAATGAGAAGGGAATAAATCCATTTTTCTTTGGATCTAGTTAAGTAAGTGACATCAGGCCATTGGTATGAAGAACACATGAGGTCATCCATGTCTAATTGTCTAGGGAGGGATAGGGAACAACAAGCCTCTCTAAGCATAGTGTAGGTTCTCCATTAAGACTGGGGTAAACTATACTTATGCCTCAATACCTCCTAATCTATCAATATGCCATCACAAATAATATTTTCAAACACCTTAATGCCCTTGGAAGTCCAACTCTTAGATGAACATCCTTGAAGGAGAGCAAGAGGTTTCTCCTTGTGTTTTAAATTCTGCCAAATAGACCTCTCGCAATAGATCATATTTTCAACGGAAACAACTTTGTTATAGGAAATAAAATGTTTAACATTATCTCACCCTTTCCATATTGATCTAAAAATGATCGAGCATGTCACCCTTAAGGAAACAACCTAGCAAGAATATCATTTAAATGTAATTCTTTCTATGAGGGTCCCTTATGAGGCACAACTCTATTGATATTATGTCTGACAAGAATCTTCCAAGGCTCTTCTCCCTCCATAGCTTTGAAAACCCACTTAGTTGCTAGTGCAATCACTTGAGTCCTCAAATATTTCAACCCCATTTCTCCTTTAGATTTTCTCATCGTACACCAAATCACATGCCTTTTCTTGCCACCCTTTCCATCTGACTAGAGATAGTCTCTAATTCATTTCTGAATAAAGTTAAACTAATAGTGGTTAAATAACCAAGTAGAGGAGCCATAGATTGTGTATGAAGATATAATTTTTGGGCATACATGGAATCTACTAGCCAAGGATAAAACTTGGTTGTTCCACTTGCTAAGTTTCATTTTGACTTTGTTTTCAATCCAAATCCACATTTTCTTTAAGTTTGGAATAATGGCTAGGAATTCCTAGATGTCTGACTTGATGTCTTGGACCTCCCCATGCCAGTCCATATTTGTTAAACCATTGCGGGGGGTGGTCCTCCCACCCTAACATTATAGATTTGGGAATGGAAATCTTACTTCTTGAAGCCTCAATGAATAGCTCCATTTTTGTCATAAGTGCATTGAAATTATTTTCTTCTAGGTCCACTAATATTGTAGTATCATTTGCAAATTGAGCATTGGTAAGCTCTACATTATTTGGAAACCTCACTCCTTTCACCTTTGGAGATAGAGTATCATCTCTCAACAAGAAATATAGTGCATCTTCTTCTATCACAAAAAGAGTGGGATAAAGTCTACATCCTTGTTTGATAGACCTTGATAGGTCCAAATATTTTGATATGCAACCATTAACTTCCACCCTAGCCCTGACATCTCTCATAAGGATTTGAACCATTTGAAAGGATAGTTTGGTGAATCCCAAGCTCTCCATCATCATGAAAATAGAAATCCATTTTATTATGTCATAGGTTTTCTCATAGTCTATTAGCAACATATCGGAACATTGATTAGAAGTGTTTTCCCAATCAATGGCCTCCCAATGAGTAATAATATTTTCAAGAATGTACCTGCCTTTGATAAAACTAGTTTTGGTGTGGTTGATCATATTGGGAAGGATATCCTCTAATCTCGTGAGAAGAACTTTGGCCAGAATCTTGTATGATACATTCATCAAGGTGATGGGCCTCTAGGTTTTGATGAGATTCTTGTCACTATCATTGGGAATGAGTTTAATCAGATCACTATTAATTTCACTCCCAAGAGAGCCCTTCTCTAAAGCCTCTTTATAAACCTATAGTAACTCACACCCAATCTAATTGATGTTCTTTTTGTAGAATTCTACAAGTAGGCCATCAAGCCCAAGTGTCTTATCATTGTTGAGTGCTAGAATGGCCCTGAATATTTTCTCTACTAAGATTTCCATATCCAATCTTGTTGTGTCCTCCTTACTAAATTTGGTACGGATGATACTCCTGATTTTGTCTTTGGCTCTCTTTTTGCCTATTCCATCATCTTCAGAGGAGAAGAGACTCTTATAGAACTGAGGAAATGCATTAAGAATGTCCTTGGGGTTTGTGAGAATGACCCCATTCTCCCAAATATTATAGATTCTTTCTTTGGCCTCCTTATTTTTAAGTATATGGAAGAAGAATTTTGAGCCTCTGTCCCAATGATCTAGCTAGTTCATCCTTGCCCTCATTTTAGCACCTTGGATCCTACAACTCTGAACTTTCCTCAAAGATTTTTTTGCTTGAATAAGAATCGTATTAGCTGTCTAATTAGAAGGCTATTTTTTAAGATACTCTTCAAAACTAACCAAATTGTCTTTTATCTTACCCGCCACTTGAAAAAGAACTTTCCAACTCTTGATATTTTGGACCCATTTATCTACAACACTATGCTTATTGGAAACACTCATGTTGAGCTCCTTGATGATATTAACTGCACATAATACATCTTCATCCTTCATGAGACCGACATTGATTACAAAAGATTCCCCTTTCCCTTGGGGGTTGTTGGGGGATTGTCCACCTAGAATATTTCAGTAGTGATAGGATGGTGATTGGACAAAGAGTATGGGGTAACTCTAACAAAATATCTATTGTTATCCTTCCTAAACTCGAGCATGTCCTTGTTCACATAAAATCTATCAAGCCTCCAATATATTCTTTTCTCCTCCTATTGGTAGTTGCACCAGGTGGACCAAATGTCTTTAAAATATACTCTATTTCCAATCAAGGGGTCATATAATCTATGTTTGTTCAATATCATATACCAGTAAAACTTCTTGCACCCTTTCCAATCAAATTTAATTCCTCCCACTTTATCTTGAGGCCTCTCAATCATGTTGAAATCCCCACCAAGGATCCACAAAATCTCTTCCATTTAAAAGATTCATTTCCATAGTTCCACTATTTCCTAGTAGTCATTAGAGGCATACATTGAGAAAATACCAACTTCTTCATCCTTAAACTTCAAAATGACCCGAACCAATCTATTGCATGGAAATAGCCCTATTTGGTAATAAATTTGTTCCATTTAGGTCCTATTAATATAGTTGTTCCACCTTTACCCTTGGAATGATTGGTATTGTAGTACTTTGCCTCCCTCCATATACACTTCATATTGATATCAAGGTTAAAGTGAACAACTTTGATTTCTTGAAGAGGATATCAATGTTACTACTCATTTTTAAGAACCTTTTGATGACACACATTTTAATTGCATAAAAAAATTGTGAAGTGGTGTCCATAGGAGCTTTGAAGCTTTTGTAACATTTAGGCAATTGCCTTTTGGGGTTTTTTCCCTCTTTCTTACATGTAGCTAAATTGCTAGGTCTACCTCTTTTCCTCTTCACCTTGAGTTATGCAGTGTGCTCAACCCTCAATGGAGAACTAGTGCTCTTGATAGGTTTATCCTTCTTTTGTTAGTTGTAGATCCTGGGTTCATAGGATTAACCTCCCCTAAGAGGTTGGAAGATCGTGTTTTGTCAAAAGGAACAATGACCCATTCATTGATTTCTCCATCTTCTATCTCTTCAAAGGTCGAGACATCCAACCCTTTGAGGCATTTATCATCAAAACCATCCTATAGATTTGACGCTCAAGGTAGTAGAGTCCGGGTTATCAGCCAAGGTTAGAGGAGGAATGATAGGAGGGGTAGCAGCATGGATGATAACCATAAAGTAATTAGAGAGGTCATCCTCAGAGTCATAGGCCTCCTTAATTCCATCAAGGGCCTCTCCTTCAACAAATGAAGAGGTTTTAGAAACCTTACTCAAAGCTTTGCTTAGATCCTCCATCCCAACCATCTCCAAATCTTTGCAAATAACAGAAACTTCAGTACCAACAACCTTATTTGTCACCGAGGGTGGATATTCTTTATGGTTAGTTCAAATTCATTAGGACTAGGTTCCTTATGACGTATTTTCTCAATCGCAAGGCCCTCCTTTATCATTTTCTCAACCCTTTGTTATGAATCAAACATTTTCCTAAGTTTTTCAACCACCAGTTGTTGTTCATTGAGCACTCTATGCTTAGGACACTTACTTTGGTTCTCATTGCCATCACTGGATTTAATGACAATAGGAGGGTTTCTATCTGTGGGAGACTCGTGGATGTGATTAAAGAAGACCAAGCCTCTACCCTTAGAGTTATGAGTCTTGTGAATGACATCTTTTAATCCATTAAGATTATCAATGATAGAGTCAACATTTCAGGCCAGATTAGGGTTATCTTTTGGGGGGTGTTTCAAATCAGGGTTAGGGTTAGAACCAACCCCCTTTCAAATCTTTGAGTTGCTCTTCAAGTGAGAAGACTTATTTGTAGAAGTTAGCCATTTTATTTTTGTTCATCAAAAGAGGGCAATTTGGTCTCATATGGCCCTCTCTCCTACATAAAAAACATGCATTGATGTTGCCAAGGTATTCAATAACATGTGATATAGTTACAGTTCCCAATTTGAAGCATAATTCTTGTGATAGGTTAGATCCTATATTGAGTGAAATTAAAAGCCCACCGTCCAAATGTGGAAGTAGGGAGCTAGTTTCATCAATTTTAATAACTTTTCCCAAAGGTTCCAATGCTATTGGGATTAGATTCCAAATAAAAGGAGGGATATTGTACACAAATATCCATCTAGGGCACGAGAGAGCCACCACTTCGTCATGGTTGGCTTTCAGTGACCACCCAAAGGCCATGAAACAAAAGGAGCCTATGCTCCAAAATTGTTTTTAACAACTTCACATTGGCTATTAGGGTTTTTAAAAACAATAAGAAATGCCCCTTTTTGCACCATACGACAATATGATCTAAGTGAAACCCTAACATTTTAGCCCAAATGTTATGAAGCCAATTGTTGAAAAAATTACGAGAAGGTATTTTGTTTAAATCTTGAGTCGCTAAGAAAATAACAGTATTTTTAAGCCTAGAAAGTTCTTTATCAATCACCATGGACATCTGATCATTTGGTTTGACAACAATAGAGTGGGCATAAGCCACCTTACTTCCTCCTCCTCCATTTTGCATAGGCACTGAAGGTATAGTAGAGGGTTGGTGAATGAATCTAGCACCTCTAGGAATGTCCCATTCATCTGCCACAGCCTGTTTGAATGACTTCTCCCCAATGTTGCCTACGACCGCACATGAAGGAGCCCTAGTTTGCACATCACTAGGATAGGCATCTCCCATATAACATCAAGCGTAGAGAAGGAGGTACCTCGACAATCAATGTTGCCAAAGGTAGGAGAGGAAGGCCTCCCGTCATTCGAGCGATTGCTCACACACTCAGTGAAAGCCTCCTCAAGAAAGATTAGTCCACTTGCAGAGCACTTCTTCGATTGCATATGTTTCTTCTTCAAAGATATATATTTTCTATTTTACTTCTATTCATAAAAATATTTAAATTTAAAAGAGTTTAATAAAAATTATTGATAAATTAAAAAAACTCACAAATCAATATTTTTCTTAAAAGATAAGATGAAAGACCTTAAGATGACCAAACCATCATAAAAAATTATATTATAGGTAGGGGTGACCCTCAAATTCCAGGGCTAGGTGGTAATAAATTGCTAGTAAATGAGGCTGTCTGGTCCAGATTCCATATTTATATTTTAAGTAATAAAAACCACGACATCCTAGCTATTTAAAGAAATTGTACATGGTATGCTTTTTAAAGTTGGACAAAGTGTACGTTAAAGTATGACAATTCTACAAGTTTTATTTTTTAAATTGAGCACATCGACAACACAAAAAGATTAAATTAGAGTTTCAATTAGCTGGTTTTTTATGTCTGAAAGTGTAAATTTAATGGAGCTTTTGAGCACTCATGAAGGCATTGACTTCTTTTACTTTAATACAACTTTTCCATTACCAATAAATAAAATATAGGTTGATGTACAAACATAAAGGATGGGACAAAAAATAACTATATAATCATTGATTAAAATCTTCATATGCTCTCATGAATTGCACCATTTCAGTGAAATCAAATATTTTTTTTAATTAGTTACAGAAGTTCTCAGAATTGTGAAATGAATCTTTACCTTACACATCTTAGAACTTTTAATGAAGACAACCCCTACAACTAGCTATTACACTGACTCTCTGTCAGCTGATGTAGATGCTCTGCTCTGCACTTCTATTAATGGAGGCAATAAATGCAGGGGCTGATTTATAGTTGAAATGAAAGGTGTTTTTTTAGTCTACAATATCAGTCCTCTGTTTTTGGATCTATAAATGATTATAGTATTATGGATGATATCGTATTCTTTGCGGAAGGCATCTAATTGTACTACATATAAAACGTACAAATTTTATCTTCTGTGAACCTGAATGAATTGTATAATGACAATATAGCTAAATTGTTTGATTGAAATTTTGACCTAACAAATGAGAGGGGGTATGAGAAGGGATAGGGATGGATAGCCCATAAGCCATTTTGTGCCTCTGATGAAGGAAGTTGAGAAGAAAGGTGAGGCCTCCTCATCACTAAGAATCCTTCCCCACTGCACTCTGCCTGTTGTATTTGATCCAGGTCCACTGCATTTATACTGGGCATAGTACACAGTCCTGCACACATTTTAAGGAAACAAATGGTCATAACATGATTTTTATGTGCTTTTAGGAATATGACCTTCAGAATCTATAAGAGGGATTCTACATGCTTTTTTAAAGAAAAGGTTGATGTATACCCACCTTTCTCTTTCTGGAAATCCCCAGTCATCCCAGCCCTCTGGAAGAACAATGCTATCCATGTAAGTATAGCCAAATACCACCCTGGAATGGTCTCCCCATGCTCTACCTAGATACACCAAGCCAGATCCAGTAATTCTACAGTTCAAGAAGGAAAACCCACTGGCCATTGAGGCTATGTTTCTCTTTTGTGCTGTAAGGGCTGCAACTCCTTTAGCTATGGATTGGATAAGGCAATTCTGATTGTAAAGAAACAGTATTTAATTAGTGTTGATCAAGTTTCAAATAACATTGTATTAACCCAATGCCACATTGAATCTAAATCAGATCAGAAGTAATTTTCTACAGTCCATTAGATTTAGTGTATGAGTTTCTGGCTTAAATTCTTTACACTTTTTTTCTCCACGTTTCAGATCACACTTAGTGGTCCATCATCAGAAAGAGGATATTAATTTTCCTCTTCCTAACGATAGTTCATTAGGCGTAATCCAAAAAGTTGAACAAAAAAAACATACAGTTTAAGTCAGAAACTCAAACACGAAATCAGAATTGATTTATAAATGTATTGGTTTAGTATAAGTCCAAGTTAGAATAGTTGCAGACCGCATAGAGTGACCTTCCATAACCAAAGATGAAGTCCATTGATCCCTGTATGAAGCATCTCTTGAAATAGTGCAGGCCCTTATGATCATACAGGGTATCCTGAGTTCCATAGAAACTGCAATTGTAGAAGGCTGCCCTGCTGCCTGAGATTCTCAGAGCAACTGCTTGCCCTCCCTTACTTCCTTCTTCTGGATAAGGAGCTGTGTTCTGTGTACACAGACCATTCAACATTATACACACAAAGCACTAACACTCAGTCTGGACTACATATGATAACCAAATTCTAGCCAATTTTTTGCAATCTTGAGAATAGGAATCCAAAGTCATGACACATAAATGTACTTTTGTCAGTCAATGAAATCTACCTCAAATCTGATGTTATAAGCTATGAAATAATCAGAGTTCACAGCCACAGTAGCACTATGGAATGTTTTCACTGGCTGGCCATCCTTTCCTATAGTGGATGCAGTGTCATTGCCTGTTATAATTGGCTGCCCTGATTCATCTCCCACAAAGCTCACAAATGGCTTGGCTCTGGGCACCAATATCTTCTCCCTGCACCATGAAATTTCAAAAATAAAACTAAACTGATTAGCCAATTAGCAACAATGCATAATTGCATTACGAAATTTGGTACATCAATGCATTACAAAATTTGATACATCAAATATCATCTCAGGAATCTGTGACTAATCTCATGCTCTGCGTGATATTCATTCTGCTCAAAGGGATGAAAAGATGGGATTGAAGCTAGCAAGATTTCATAGAATAAGGATGATTTTGGATTAAAAGTTCTGAACTTAGAATTAACTATTTTTGAATTTGAACCCACACAAAAGTTTCAGTAAAGAACTTGGTAACAACATTAGAACAGAGGATTAAAAATCAAACTCACATTTTCAAACTCAGATTAAAATGTATGTGTTGTGTTTCTGAATTCAACTGTGTAGCATTTATTTTGTTATCCACAACTCTTTCATTCGGATGATGGATCATGATTTATGATCCGAATCGTTGATGCAACTAAATGCTATGCAGTTGAATCCAGAAATACAACACATTTTAATGTTACAAAAATCTTATCTCTGATTAAAACTCTGACATTGAATCATAAATTTAACTGATTCCCTTAAAAATTTAATGGCAAGTTCTGACCTATATATTCCAGCTTTGATATAAACAACAATTCTTCTTGTATTATTAATATCAATGCTGTGCACAGCATCTCTGATGGTTGTGAAATCTCCCCTTCCACTTGGGCAGACTATAATTACTCTCTTATTCTCCTCTGCCTCTCTGAGTTTGTGGTCAAGTCCACTTAATGAACTACTCTCATTCTCATCCATCACATTATAACCAAAATTGCTACTTCTCTGCAGAATCTGCCATGAAATCCATGCATCGTAATCTTTCTTCACTTCTTCGAGAGCAGATTGCTTATGATGCTGAAAACTCCACCCACTTCCATACCATGAAAAACAATTCACCACCATGAACATCAAAACAACATTGAACAACATCTTGCCTGCCATACTCAAGAAAACAACTTTTTCTCTTAAAAACAAAGTTCATATATTCATATCAGAAGTTATGATTACAGTATACTTTTACGGCACAGAAACCCGTGCCTGATCACTCAGACTTTTGAATCATTTATCAAAAGAAAATCCTATAATTAGACAGTGTCAAGTAACTGTTACACAATTTCTCTACTTTTTGCTGTACTCTCTGTATATATAAAAACTACTGTATTGCCAACGGTCATTTGATAGATCTTTTCTACATACAAACAAACAAACAGATAGTTTTTTTCTGAGAGAAAATGATGCAGAATTTCTTTGTGGCTGTTGGAGAATACTAAGCATGTGATGAATGCTGTTGAGCTCCCCACAATTTGCAACGTTCACTTCTACGATAGTGAGATACCTAATGTGTATATCCATTAACGACATATACACAGGTAGATCCGCAATAGGATCTACTGCGGGTCCCATCAAGCACGTGATGCACATTAGCTGGCGCTCTGCTTCAGCCGTGGTAGAGGGATACTGCACATTCTTCTGCCCTGCAATTCTATAATTAAAATAATATGTGATTATTAATAGCATTAATTTTTCACATTATGATATCAATTGAAACAAATTTTTAATTTATTTTTAATATTTTTGTTATCAATGTTTGGGATCATATTATTAGATGAGGCTTTTCTATTTTGTAATTGTTTAATTAAAATAATAAGTAACAAGTGTCACGTAGTGTTTAATTTTAATGTAAATTATAATTATTTTTCAAAATATTAGAATAATAGAAATAGAATCAATATTAGAATTATAATTGTTTTTAATTTTGTTTAGGATATGTTAAATTGATAGTAAAGTATTTTTTAAGAATGGATAGTTCATCATTCTTATTCTTATATAGACTAAATTACTATTTTTAACATTTTTTAATAAATTTGTAAAATAATATTAAAAAAATTATTCATTAACAAATCTACAATGAAATATTAATATCCTTTTATTTAAATGAATATCAGAATGTTCTAATTTAAAATATTTTTAATCTTTTATTTTATAAAATTGTTAGTTGAACATTAAAAGAAAGAAATTTAAACTAAAGTTATTATATATGTACCTAGTTTGGTGTATTATTGTATTATTAATTATATATTAAAACTTAATGTATTTATTTATTATTATATAAATTATATTTAGAATTTATATAATTTAAATTATTAAATATTTTTTTAAAGTATTATTATATTAATAATTTGGAGATATTTTTCATAATAAAAATATCATAATATTATTATATTCTATTAGTGTATTTTATATTAAATATTTAATACATATATTTATTATTTAATTATATATAAATTAAAATTTTATATAATACATTAAAAATAAATCAAAATAAACCTTCAATGTTTTTTAATATAAAAATTGTAATTGGTATAGTCTATGGTATCAATGTGTAACAATTTTTGAATTTTAATAGTATAATATTTTTTGTCATTGATCAGATTGAGATAGAGAAAATGATGGAAACACTCCTAATACTTCTCTCTAGTTCAATCTCATTCTAATGATGGATCACCAAGTATCATCACACAACATTTGTGGTTGAAGTTAATCCCACTCTATATTTATTTATTTATATCAAGTACTAAAATTAACATTTTAAGAATAAATATATAATTAAAATATTTAATTAAAAATTTGACAATAAATTATGTTACAAATGTTATTTATTATAATAGTAGAAATATGGCATGATGTATGAATGTCTTACCATCTTTAATTTTTCTTTATTTTGTTTTAGTTCAAATCCATATCTATAGAATTTATATTTCTACATGTTGAATTAAATTTGAATTTATACAATGGGTTGACCAAGAGTGGATGGTTAAAGTTGATTCGTCATAATTATATCTTTATCAAAGTGGGATGGTGGCTAGTAATATTATTGAGAAATTGTTAAGTGAGGATTGTGTTTCTAGTAAGTGCATAGACTAATTGGTTTAGTAGTGAATTAAGATTAGAGAAAACAAACAAGCATATTATATGTTTAGATGATTATGAAATGAATGAAATAGTGTTTTATTTCATTAACTAATATGAAGTGGGATAAACCAATAATGATGTTTTTATATTATTCTCATATAAATATTCTTGTAATATTCGTTTATGGTAATAATAATTTAGAACATATTCTTAGATACACAACTCTAACCTACAATTTAAAATAAATTTTATTTTAATCTCCTTATAATGTTTGTTAAGAATTTGAATTTAAAAATACATTCTACATTCATATATGAAAGTATTCTAAATCAATTTTCCATTTACAATTTTAAACCAAGATGACAAAAACTACAAATTAAAACATAATAGTACTATTATGATATATGAAAGTCAAATGACATTAAAATTAAATTATTTATCAAATTCTAAAACATAAAAAATTTAAATTTTTTTAATCATACTTAATAATAGAAAATAAGTGGTTTAACATGTGCATCCTAAGGTGAATGATTATTTATAAATTTTACCTCTTATGGTCATTATGGGGAAAAGTGCCATATATAATAGTTGTTTAATTAAAGTTTTGTTAGGTGGTAGTTTGACATTTAATTGTCACTTTGTGCTTGCGAGTAATCCTCCTAAAAATGAGCAAATGCTATTATAATAAAAATAAAAATATCACAAGCGGCATTTTAAAGAAGCGTTGAAAGCTGCAGGAAATAGGATTGAGTCTAGTTTTATTGTATTTTTAATAACCTCCTTATATTTGTAAGGGAAATACGTGAAACCCTAAATTGATTTAGATTGTGTAGAAGTGGTCAATAGTTAATTTTAAATTTTATAAGTTAGGTTTAAAGTGATTTATATAGTTTATGTATTTTTATAATTTATTTTTCTATTAAATAAGATTATGTGTTATTGTGTCTTGATTTTGCATGATTTTGTCATATTTTTAATGTTTCTATTTAGTTGAATCTATATATGCAAATTTCAACTTTTGATAGAATTATCATTGATATTTTTTTCAATCAATACATCTAGGTTTATCATTGAGAGTATATATTTGTAGTTTATCAAGTAAAAGAACATAAACATACATTCACACATGAGGACAAACCATAGAGAAAATAGCTGTGTAGAATTGCATCTCAAATCCAACCTCACAAAATAATAGATCATTACAATATGAAGTAGGCACCAACCTACTAGAAACAACAATCCCCAATTGTATTTGCATGCACCAACCTGTAGGAGACACTAATCACCTAAATAAAGATTTGATGGTGGGGGGTGAATCAATATATGAAAATTTCAACTTTGATAGAATATTAATTATCAGCAATAACTTCCTCAATCAACACATCTAGATTTATCATTAAGAGTATTTATTTGCAACTTGTCAAGTAAAAGAACATAAACACACATTTACAAATATGAACACCAGAATAAAGTGAAAACCTAGAAGGGGAAAACAACAATGAAAATAGCAGCATGGAACTACTACCCACATTCAACATCACAAAATAATAGATCACTTACAATATGAAGTAGGCACCAACCTATCAAAGATGTCAATCCCCAATTGTATTTGTAGGCACAAACCTATAGGAGACACCAATCTCCTAAACAAAGATCTGAGCACCAACTCAGTATATGAGACCTTAGACTCAACAATAAGAAAGAGATTTGAAATGCATAACTCTAGGACTGATTACACAACTTCCTTATGATCTAATATACTTCTAAATATTCTCACATAGTGCATATGATCTTCTAATGAAATCACATGACATCACTAAAATACTAGCATATTCATCCTATTAGGATATTATTTTCCAACATACCAAAACATATCTTACATCAACTATATATAGGCATTACATTAATTGTTATATTAATAAGTTGGCCTAGAATATTAGTGCATTTGAAATTTGGCGACAAACATAACCCTTAACCAAACATGCAATAGGCTAGGTCCAAAAGTCCACATGTTACTATAGAAGAAAGGATACACTATATGCTACCCAACATAGACTTTTCTTGTCCCAACAGTCATCCACACACTATCTTAGAGATCATACATTATAGTCCTCTAGTACATCAATCTAGAATCTATCAATCCAATCAAGCATTGCTCATTCTATCATTTCTAAATTTCTATCTACCAAAGCTTAGACTCTAGAATCTAACAAAACATGTGTAAACATACTCTCCTTCGAATTCTTGAGACATAACACTCACCTACGGTAGAATGTCAAACATAAAAGGTTGGCAAAGAAAGCTCATAGTCAGAGTAACTTACCATAGACACTTTTAGATTTAAGACTTTTGGATCACCTTCAACAACATGAATGGATACAACATAACTTGTCACTAAACTTCTAGAATCCAAATGTTGAAATATTAATTGCACTCCTTTTGGATACTTACACATCGGTGACTAAACTAACCAATACATTTGACACTAATGACAACCATTGTCCAATAACAACCATCATTTGGCTCTAATATTTGTCCTCCTAGTTCATAATTTATATGTTTTAATATAAAAGAAATGCTAATGAATATCTTTAGGAGTATGTTATGTTCCAATTGAAGTTTTGAACTTCCTTAAGCCTTATTCAAATCATTTTTATTATTTTTAAAAGAATTTGAAAGTATCAAAGACATGCAATATATGATATGTTTAGTGTAGCATTTGTTGATACAAATATACAATACTCTATTTAATATGATGTTTTTTAATAGTGATCTTGAATGTGACCCACTATTAAAATGTTTGGATGAGCCGATGGATGAAAATCTAATAGCATAAGACTTATTGTTAGATATGGCATCTTAGGTGATAAATTCATATACTTTCACATGTAAGTTAGCTAACAATGATCATTTTCGAGGGAGTTATCTTGGTATGGTTGGATCTTAAGTTCAAATAAATTGAATATCTAGTAGAAAAAAAATCTAGTCCAGATAGAGTCACACTTGCAATTCAGTCCAAGATGAGAAAGTTGATGGCTATATTATGTTGCATCTAGACCTTTAGGGATAAATTAGTAAAATGCTTAGAGGAATTAGCTATTTAAAATCAAGTTGTATACACAAAGTACATTGAAATAAACTATGTCAATAAATAAGTTAAGAGAAGATTTACGTAAAAGGGTTATATAATCTAAATAATATAAAAGAACAAAAAATTCATGTAAGCATATAGAAACACCAAACTAAATCTAATAAACCCTTTAAGAAAAATAAACATAACACCACTTTGATATAATATGCAAATTCTAATATTATAATATATAGAGAATTATTCTTGTGCAAAACATTTTCTTGTGCAAAGTCTAAATGCTCTGGTCGAAAACTACACTATCATCAAAGGCTATAACCCACTTCTCAAAGCTAAGGAGAAGGATTGTAGCAAGAGGGAGGATTGCAGATGGTCCCTTCCTCCTGAGGGCTGGTGCAAAGCCAACTTTGATGGGGCTGCGAAAGGCAACCCTGGCCAGGCTGGGATCGAGGGCATCATCAGAAACGAACATGGGAAAGGCATTGCTGCCATTTCGGCTCCTCTGGGAGTGCAAACCAACCATGTTGCGGACGTGACTGTGGCTCATCAAACCATTAAGCTGTCTATGGATATTGGATACAGGAATCTGTGGTTGGAAGGTGACTCAAAGAACATAATTGACTGTCTCAATGAGAAAAATATGTCGACTTGTACGATTGCCAACTTAGTTAATGAAAGCGTCTAGTTCCTCAAGTCTTTTGAAAGAATTCATGTGGCCCATGAGTACAAGGAGGCAAACCAAGTTGCTGACAGGTTGGTCAATTGGGCTGTCAGAAATAATGAGGTGAAAAGATGGATGGAAGGCCATTTAATTCCGCTCGAAATCAAGGAATTAATGGAAAGTGAGAGAATCCTAGGCAGATTCAGAAATATTAAAGTCTAATGATGAAAGATTATGTGTTATGGAATTTGTGTCAATATATGATGTGTAAGAACATGAGCCAAAGTACGAATCACTTGGGCAACTGCCATCATTGCACATTAAGGTCTGGTTTTGAGTTTATTTCTCTGAATGTTAAGGGAAGGATTGAGAACATTTATCATAACAGCTACTTGCCCCATATCTCAAAGTGCTCTGTGACCAGAAGATTTGTCTACAGAATGAGAAGGGAAATGGTGAGGGAACGACATAGAAGGGAACCTGAGGATGAGGCAGAGAAATGGCAGAGGCGTTTGAAAGTGTGGGGCATTTTGAGCAAAGGGGAGGTGACCTCCTTCATTGAAAGACTACATGGATGGAAACCCTCGGTCACCAAAACAATGGTTAAAAATTGGAACAAGGGGAGTGTTAAAGTTGATGGGGTTGAGTTTAATGTGACAGAGGAGGTTATTTCTGTGGTGACGGGCATCCCCATTGTTGGGAAGAAATTCTATAGAGATCGTTGCATTTCTGGTCAGGCAATGGCAGAATTTACCAAAGGAAAGGAGGAGAAGAAGGCCCTTGAGAAACATCGCACTTACTACTTGTCGAGGTCCATCAAACCACTGTGGAGGTTTGTGCTGAGAGTGATAATCAAATACATATCCCTGGACATGAGGTTCGACCGCATATACTCCTACCACTTTGTGCTTCTCAACCATTTCAGGTCTGGGACTAAAATCTCTATCCATTTTTACCTTTACTCATCTATCAATGAAAATATAAATGATTATAGGGAGAAGCCCATCAGAAATCCTGCTTTCCACGAGGGGTTGTTGTTGTTGATTTATGAGTTTTTCAAAGCCAAAACCATAGGTAAAGAATTAAAGCAAGGGAAAGGGGGGAAGGATGGCTCTAATGAAGAGCTCGACTCGGGTGAAGAAGAGTACATCCCTTCTGACACCGAGGAGAGCCAAGATATGCATTCTGACTCAGATGCTAATGCCTCCCCTCACACCAGAAAGGGGAAAGAGAAGATTAAGAAAGAAAAATTGGAAAATGAGGAGAAACCTGAACCTAAGTAGTGCATTGAGGTCTCTTTCGACAGGGATTATGATGAGGAAGTGGAAGGCATGGACACTGAGGGAGACAACGTTGAAGTAGAGGAAGAAATAAGCAGGGAGGAGGAGGAAACTAAGGAGAATAAGTAGGGGAAGAGAAAATTCATAATTAAAATGCCTACAAATAGAGAAGAGGTTATGGATTCTGGCAGGAAGCAGAGGAAAAGGAGGAAAATGGAAGAGGAGAACAAGGAGGAAGGACAAGAGGAGGGGAAGGATAGCAAAGATGAAGAGGAGAGTTAGGGGAGAGAGGACGATCATGTGCAGGCTGGTAAAGATCAAGGGACTAACCAGTACGTCTGCAAGATAATAGATAAAGAGAAGAATGTGGTTTGGAGAGACTTCCACAATGTGTCTGTCAGGATGGGCCTAAAGAGAGAAATGATGAAAACCCTGGTTAAGGAAAACAAGGATGGCAAAATTCAAATGGAGGACATCATAGACCCTGCCCTGGTGATTCTGAGTGACATCACTAAAGAACACCCTCATATGGATGTGCTCAATAATGCCAAAAATAGTTTCATTAATAGCTACAGAACCACCAAATGGACATTCCATGAAATTCAGGAGTTAAAATTTCAGGTGGGAATGCTAGAGAGGGAGGGTAACAGAAGAAAGATCATGCTAACAGAGGAGAAGAATGACATAGAAAGCAAAATGGAGGAAGTGAAGAAGAGAATGCAGAGCTTAGAGGGGACTTTACAGAAAATTGTGGAGCAGAGCCACAACATCCTCAAAGCTTCAAATGACAACATAAAAGTCTTGATCAGTAAATTTGAGGAACACAGGAGCAACAAGGAGGAGCCTCCAAATAGTAGCAAATATAAATCTCTGGAGGGAGGGTCAAGGAAGAGAACCAGGTCCAGCACCATGAAGAAGGACATGCAGGAACTTGACAAGGATCTGGCTGACCTTAAGGATGTGGCGGACAAGGCGTTTGAGCTCGAGAATCGAGCGGCAGAGATCCTCAAAGAGTTTTCTTGAGTTGCTCCCCTGGTTTTTGGGCCTGGCCTGGCTTTTTGTTTTCTGTTACTGGTTTTTTCTGTTTGTTCTGCTGGCGGACTGTGTCTAGCCTTTCTTTTTGCTATGGCTATTGTATCTTTGTGAATTGTAATTTCTATATCTATGTATTTGTTTAAAACTGGTTAGGTTTCAGGGCCCCTTTAAAACCTGTTTTCCTCAGTCAAAAACATTTTCTTAACCTTGTCAAATTTAGAAAGAACACAACATGACAAAGGTGCCATAGTGGTGAACAACATAGTGGGAAGAAAATATTATTTTGAATGGATGTAATGCCCCACCAAGTAACCCTTGAAACAAGGACAATACATGCACTAAAACATATAAAATATTATATATTTTTAAATCCATTAAACATTAAACATGCTAATACAAGTACTTACCAAGCATGCATAACATATAAAATTATGCATAAATCACAAAATAAATTAGCTATGCAACTCACAAAACAATAGTGAAAGTGTAGGAAATAGGCAACAAGCAACCAAGAGGGGGGGTGAATCTGTTGCTCCCAAAAACACTTAAACCTTCAAACCTTTAAACCCTTAATTACTTAAACTCTTATTACTGATTTGCAGAATGTAAAGCATGTAAACACAAATCAAAAAACATCAACATCACATAATAGAAAGATTTTTATCATGGGAACCCAGATTAAGGTGAAAACCACGATGGGGTTGAAACCCACAATAAGACTAATACCTTGTTAGAAGTATAGACTTATTAAATAAATAAGGAATGCACATGCATTCAGGCACACTACCTAGAGTTCACTACTCAATTTGCCTTGGGAACTCACCTTAAGAAAGTCTCACTGACTTACAATCACAATTTAGACACCAATCTAAGAATTCATGAATTGTATAATATCATCTACCTATGCCTTGGTTAGTTCCATTTATGTACAATTAGATCCCTTAATGTGATTCTCTTTTCCACATGGGAAAGTGCAAGAATTTGGGTCCCGATTAGGTGGAAGTTTTGTGGACTTGAAAAATGCCACTAGAAATGGTCACCCATTTTGAAAAAAATGGGTACTTGTTTTAGGCTCAGACGCTCGATCCAAGAATTCAAAAATTAATTTCCTATTTTTTTTCAAAATGGGCACCTGTTTCAAAATGGGTGCACATTCTCAATTTTTTTTATAAAAAAACTATGCCTAGAAACTCATTTTAACACTGATTTATTATATTTAAGAAAGGGTACATGTTTTTAAATGTGTATACATTTTTTAAAAGTTGAATTTACAAGCCATCCTTTGCATTGTATTTTGGGTCAAGATGGGCTTGGTCCCACAAAGGCTATGCTTTCAGCATGCAAAATAATGGCTAAGGCACTGGAATCCCATAATTCTTCCTTGCCATATTTCTTTGAAGGACTTCCCAATTGAATTTTTCAACGAAATGAAAACCCATTAAACTTCTTATTGTATAGATTTAAAAAATGTGAATTATATAGTGATATGATTAATTTTACTATTTTTTCATTGTTTATTAATCAAAAGTGGTACCTAAACTTAAAATAGTGAGGTTCACTAAAAGTTTAATAATTTTTTGTTTTTAAGTTTTTTGGAAGATAAATTAAATGAAAGAAATATACATAGAGCTTCCTTGAAGGATAAAAATTTTGAAAAAAGGTTAAGTTTTCATCAATTTATAGTGGTTGTACACCAGAGGTTTCAAAAATATGTTTTACAGTCAATTAAAAATTAGTAAAAAAATTATTTGTTAAAAAAAAGAAAAAATTGGATCATCAATCTATGGTGTCTTAGGTATCATTCCTAAGAAGGATTCATAAAAAATCCTTTATTTAGGTCAAAATATGGTGGTTATACACATGTGTGGTATGGTCTTGAAAAAGGCATTTTGAAAAAGTGGTTTTTAAACATGCCTACAAAAAAATAATTTATACCATGTGTGTATTGAAATAAATTATATATTATAAAAGTACACTCAAGCACTTTCTATTACTGAAGTTTTCTGAGACTCAATCTCCTAGTGCCTCAAATTTTGACATCAATTGACAGAAAATTTGAAAAATAGGGAAAACACTTCCACTTTTTTCCCAAAAGTGGGACTCAACTTCTTGCAACCACCCACATCCAGATGAGTAATCGATCCCTCAATAGATTTGTATAAGGTGGAAAATATGGAATAGGGGTTTCGAATAATGCACATAATAGAGACCCTAAACCAATATTTACCAAAAATATATAAATTTAATGATAAGTAATATAGATCTGGAAATGCTTGCAAAGAATAATGAAATTAGATAAAATGAAATACATACCTCATAACATAGTAGATCTGGAAATACTTATTTTCTAGTGGCTGTACTGAGTTTCTAGAAATTCTATGACTAGATCTGGAACATAAACACATAGACAGAGAAAACCCAGAAATATTTTATTTTTCTGAGCCAAGTCGACCTTGACCCAAATGAAGGTCGACCTTGACCCCTTTATGTTGACCTTGACCTGCATTGCTCCGACAAAAATTTTGTTCGTGGATCTCGAAAGTTTGCTGAAAAGGGTATCTAAATCTGTTGTGTAATTCGTTGTTCTGTACCTGCACTTGCAAGAAAAATGGTTTTGTTGTTTGGATGAGGGGTTTACCTTGGTCAAACCCTAGTTTTGGAATTAACCTTGAAATAGAGTTGAAATGGAGAATGCTAGCAAGTAGTAGAATTAGATCTAACAATGAAACTATGATATTCAATAGATATGCAATTGTATTTGAAATGTAAACAAGTATGTTAATATGAAAGCTTGGACTCAACATTAAAAACCATAAATGTAAATCAAAACCTCCATGATTGTATGCTTGGAATCCACCTTAAAGGAAGAATGAATAGATCTTGAAGATGAAAAAAGGATCTTGAAGGAAGATCACACCACCATGATGGATAGATCTAGGGTTTGAATGATGATTCTTGAATGCTTGAACCAAATCCCTTCAAAGGCTTGAATTCTTGAATCCTTAATCTTCAATGGAGAATTTTAATGCTTGAATATAGATTATTGCTTCTTGATTTGATGATCTCTTGATAATTGCTTTCGATGGATCTTGATTATTTCACTTTTTTCACTTGGATTGAAATGAGAGGATAAGGCTTCCTTATATACTAGTCTAGGGTACAAACTTTTAGAGAGGTCGACATAGGAGAAATAAATTCCCATTAAGCCTATACCCCTGGGAGTGGACCTAAATTAAATATATCATTTAAGAGTTTACCATTTCGAAGCCCGAAACGGCTGACCCGGAAGCGGGAAATAATTCTTTCTGAAACCTGACATCTAGAAACCTCTGGAATTTGAAATTTGGACCCTGGGTCAAGGTCGACCTACCTAGGTCAAGGTTGAGGTTGACCTTGACCCAGAAGGTTGACCTTGACCCTGAGGTCAAGAACCTCAAATTCACAGAGCAGGATGCTAGAAACAAGTAGAAAAGAAGTGGAAAATAGGGCAAGACAGGGGGAAAATCCAGATCCAAGTCAAAGACCCATTCAAGGCATTTGACATGACCTAAAACCACTTACTTAGAGGGCTAAACCAGTCCTAAATGGAAGTGCTTCCATTTTTCGATGATACATTTAGCCCTCACTTTAGCAAGAGTATGGACTCAATGCAAACTCTTGGTAAAGTCAAAAGAAAGACTCCAGTGGATCGCAACGAGGTAGAATATCACTTAGTTAAGGACAAGAGCCCCCAAGCCAAGGATTCTAACTCAACATACATGCACGAGGGTGTGAAAACAAAGAGAAAATAAAGACAAAGCTAAAAGACACAAAAAGAGGGGTTAGTACAAAAACAAACCCAAATCAACTAGCAAAGGAAACCTTGCAAAGAAATGCTTCCTATACTAATATCATATTTGGAAAGCTATCATAAAAGCATAAATGATTACATAATAAAGATAAGAGAAACACTATAAATAACATAGCTTCATGATCTAATCCTACTGTTAGGAATGGGAACACTGAGAGGGGGGCGTGACTCAGTGTTCTATATTATTAATGTTTTTCTGCTTCTTGAAACTTAGCCTAATTAATCAATTACTAAACTGAATATTAAAGCAAGTAAAGTAAAGAACCATAACACATAACACCAGATATGATTACGGGGAAACCTTGGCCAAATGAAAAACCCTGGTGGGAATTAATACCCACTAATAATTGTACTTTTTATTATGAACCTGTTAATGTTCCTTTGCCCTGTTAGGAGTAGTCATTACAATGCTTTAGTACAATGACCTAGTCAAAGGTCAGACCCTGTTAGGAGTCTTGAAGTAATAAACCCTATTAGGGGTGGAAGGCTCACTGCTCAATAGAGAAGGCTACAACCTCCTAGATATCAGATACACACTATATCTGCTAGGTGAACTACTGCTATGATAGTGTTTGTCTGATCAGTTCCTTTTGTGCATTGATGCTTTAACCTCTTGTAAAGCTCTATATCATTCTTACTTCTCTTAACACATACTTCACATACTTTTTCTCTTCTATTACATCTTCTCACAACTCTTACATGCTCAAATACAAAAGTGCATGTCTTATATATAGGCACAACCAGACCTATTTACTAAGTCGACCTATAACCTATTACATACAACACTTCCAAATGAATTGGCTCAAGCGTGTTTACATACATTGATATTAGCATGTTTATAACATAAATATAATAGGTGCATAACCTTTACAAAAAAAAATAATACTCACTAATAAAAATCTTTCTTATCGGCTACATGCTCTGTTCTATTCTACCGCTTACTATCTGTGTCACTTTAACTCATTGTAACTTCTTCATGCTATCACATCTGACCATGTGTTCTTAACCATAGCTTACTAACATACTCAAAATCTTATCTTCAAGGGTGCATACCAAAACTTGATCACACACATGTGCATTGATGCTCTAATCATCAAGTGATTCACTGACTGCTCTATCTTCCATACTTAGCCAAATTCTAATCTTCTAAGTTATTGTGCTAACCTCAAAACTTCATATGACTTTGTTGTCATAATGACAACACTAAATTTAGTCATATACACTATTATAGTCAACTTTCCAACACCTACTAGCATGAAAGGGAAAGAGAGAAAAGAGAGAGTGATTACCTCACCCAGTAAGATGCCCACCTTACCATGAATCACCAAGGAGGGAGAGCCCAATAGGTAGCCAAACCTAATAGTTCACCCATAAACTATGTTTTGTAGTTGTAATGCATCTTTTGACAGCTTTTGGAATACCCATAGATCCACATTCTTGTATCATAATGGAATATAAAATGTGTGTCTCTTCAAGATTTAGCAACTTATGTGCGTTACCTTTTGAGGATTTAGCATATTTGAAATTGAAAAATGTGCATCTCTTCAGGATTTAGCATATTTGAAATTGAAAAATGTGTGTCTCTTCAGGATTTAGCAACTTATGTGTGTTACCTTCTGAGGATTTAGCATATTGCAAAATGAAAAATATAGCATAAAGGAGACCCTATATATTCCCCCTCCTTATCATGGCTACCTACTAGACATGATAAGGAAGAGAAAGAGGATACCTACTTCACAAAGTAAGGAGATATCCTATTAACAACAATGTACACTATATTATTAGTGAAGAGTATTGACCCTTACATCAAAGAGCATAAATAATCGTGAAAAAGGATGTCACTTATGGAAAAAGGATCCTCTTTCTTCTTTTTGAAAAGGGACACGTTGTAGGTCCTCACAACTTCACAACCTGACAAGCGCTAACATTATTCTCTCTTGCAAAGTTACAAGATTTATTTTTCTCCTTTATGTGGGCCATCTACAACACATGGCATCATCTTGACACTTCACAACATTTAACAATTGACATCCTTAACCACAACAAAGCTTCAATAACATTTTGTCTGACCACTTTTCAACCATTAGCATCTTTAGTCCTAAACTGTTGTGAAGTTGCAATAAACACTTTCTTCAACCACTAACAACTGGTTGTAACTTTGTAGCCTTAAAGGATACCACTAAAAAACTATTGTAAAGATGTAGAAACACTTAACTTGATTACCAATTTGAATGTGCACAAAAGTGTGACTTAAAAGGGGGTCACTAGTTAGGACATGGGGAAACATATGTAACCAAAATATGATAGGACCCTTACAAAAAATAAAACATATGAAAATGCAAGGCCTACTAGTTGAACCAATAATGAACAAGAGAGATAGGCACTAGTACATTTGACCCACTTTTTAGACCAACATTTCCGACCAAGCTATAAAATGATTTTCCATGGTCGGTTTATAGAAGAAAAAATTGATTTTTTAAAAATCTATTCCCGTGTTGGTCAGAATTACAACCCTAAAGAGTGGTCGTAATTCCAACCAACACGGGAATAGAAGTTAAAAAAAAAAAGGTCAAATTTTATATCACATATATCCCGCCTACGGCCAACACATTTCATTTTATTTCATTTTGGCATAGTCCGCGAGCAAAGGAGTGTTGAAGGAGGTGGTATAAGGTGGGAAGCTACACTACATGGACACCGCACACGTATATGCAAGTAAGTTCGAACTAGTGGTTGAATATTACGGAAGTGAAGACTGGTGAGCAATAAAATATTCATTTTTTGCTATTTCATTGCTTGGTTTGGTGTGTTAACTATGAGTTAGCAAGTTTTACTTGTGTTTATTCTTTGGAAATCTACTTGGCTTTGAAAATCTATACGCCTGGTGTTAATTCTTGTGTTTATCCGGCTGTAACAATCTTAAGTTTTTGTTAATATATGGCAATTTGGCTCGAACAAGGGGTCTATCTGAGGGTTTGAATCCTCTTAGATTGGTTTTCTAATGGTGAATCAAGTGTTTGTTAGGCCTAGAAGTGATTGGAAACATCACATTTTAGAAGCCCTAGAAACAAGCATTTGGAGAGACAATTTTGGGGATTTATCATGTGGTGCCTTTCCCTGCATCCAAATGATTTTTTATCAAAATTAAAGGACATATTTCCATAGCATACATATATAGCATACTTCAGATCTAACTCATTACATCCTCAACCATCTAGCACCTTCTATCATTCAAAGTTGGTCTTCCATCCAACCTCAAGCAAACAAAATACGCATTTTAAAAAGTCTAATTTATGGTTAGCCTAAACATAAACAAGAGGGAAAGTATTTTCCTTTACTTTGCATTTTCATCTAAGTCAAAATTAAAAACCGCCTAACAAGAAATCCCTCACTTGGGGTGCTAAGGTGCTCAAATGTATGCCATTGTTATAGAGAATCATATGGAGATCACACATACCCCCGAAAATTCCCAATCCATGGTTTACATGGAAGGATCTCTAAGGCCAATATGCATATTCCCCATATCAAAAACCAAGTTTTTAAGACTTAGCTTTGTCCAAAGGCTTAGATGTCCTGCAAATTTCTACTCCTAAATAATCGACAATGCCTAAAACTGCAACATGTGGTTTGCCAACCTTGACACAAATAGAATGAATTAGAGGAAATTTATCAAAAATAGCAGATGTAATAGATTCGACAACTGATTCAAGGAGGAGATGAGGAGGACCTTCAATAATTTCCTTGACAAGGTTGTTATAGATCACAAGCAGTTCAAACAAAACCCATCAGTATGGATCTTTAAATAGACTACAACAATTTGAACAAGAGTAATAGGGTATAAAACTAGTCACAAAGCAGGAAAACATTTCTATATGTCAAGAAACAAATGAAGATTAATTTATAGTGCGACTAAAGCTATTTATGATAGGATAATTTATAAGATTAAAGATACCTAAATATTTCAGCATAGCTAACAATATCTTCTAGTTTATATGATTTTCTAGCCTTCTTGAGATCTAACCAGGCATCAACATCCACCAAAAATTTCTGGCCAAGCTTTCTCTCCTCTTCAAGCACTCCATGAAAACCATGAAACCTTAGACCTTGCAATACAAGCTTATCTCCTTTGTATGCTCCATCATTTTCCATCCTCACTTTTCTTTGGTAGCTGCTGACATGATTTTTTCATGTATCTGTAGTGAATCAAAATAGATGAAGTAATTAGAATTGTCATGAGAGTGGGAATGCTGATATTTATATTGTGAATTTTGCAGTTACTTCTATTTGTGATGCCACCATCCCTCACATACATGCTCTGATACCAACCAATGACATAATTTTGTAGCCTTATTGTCACAACCTTGCCACTAACTTACCCAGACTAATGACATACCAAAATGACAGTTCTCAGATTACTCACACATGTGACAGGAACTTTGATAACTAAATTGACCAATCAACACTATGCTTACATAAAAACCATAAAACATCATAAAAAAATCATTAATTGAGACAATGAACACTAGAATATTACATTATTTCTACCACTCATATAATGATGATTACATTCAAAGACATACATCTTTACTCAGATATTTAGGCCATACATCTATTCAGTTAGCCTTCTCCCTGCCTTTGCTGGAACACTTCAACTAATCCCATTTTCTTCCTAATTGAACCATCATTACTTCCTTACTCTCATCAATTATCTCTGCCAACTCACTCATCCATCACCTACTCTTTCATTTCGCAATCAATTCCAAACTATCTGATCTCTTTCCAGTTTCCTAAATTGAACGATGTTTAAGTCCTCGCCTTCCTGCCAAATCTTCTCCAACCACTTCTTACATTTCTTCCTAGCAAATATCCTTTCACACAGACTTCCACCTATTCGGCCCACTTTTGTTTGATCTCTTCCTTGCTCAACCTTTTTCATTTTTTAGACTTTCTGCAACTTGTCCTATCTCTTTCCTTTACATCTGTCCCCCCATCCTCTCATCCCTCTATTTCCTTTTTATTCCTCAATTGTTCATCTCCTGCTACTAAAGGCTACTAACACCAAAACTACCCCTCCATTGAATTGTCCAACTATTTGTCCATGTGGCAATAGGAGCAGTGTTTGCCCAAACTGATCTTCACTCAAACAACAACTATATTTGGAAAATCAACAAATACAAAGACTACCAAAATTAGTCTAAAGACTCACATAATAGAACATGATCTTCAACAAGAAATCTCAAGGGGGGATGCTCCTGCATCAGACTCCTTATGAGACAAAAAAAAGTGATGTTCTCCTGTGCATAAGGCTATTAATAAAAATAAATAAAAATCACTTTTGAGTTCATTTCTTTCGCTTCTTTCACAATCATTATGGAACCATTGTCATACTTCTCCAACATTGTTGTGCTATTTTCTTTGGTCCATTCATAGCCATCCTCCTCCAAATATTCCTTGCCCATTTAGCCACATATAAATCAATAAAAATGACTCTACATAAATTAAAGATCATGTCCATAACTTCAAACTCGTCCTCTTTGTCCAACTATCCAACCCCATCAAAATCATCTATAGGCTTATTCAAGTTATACAAATCTGCACTTACTATCTCATATTCTTCTTCTTTGATTGGCAATGACTCCCTTAGCAAATCATTTTGGAATCCAACATTCACATCATAATCCAAATTATCTTTACCAAAATCTACACATACTACTTCATATGTTTTTCCAGATTTCTCAATATTCAACATGTCAAAAGAAAATGAAACATTGTCTGACAATTTTACCTCTTTTTTCCATTGTAATATCTTCCTTGTCAACATCTGCACTATTTATCTTTGTATCTTTGGCTGTTCCATTTGTCCTCACACTTCCACCAGCAAGCTTCTCCATCCACTCCTTTTCTATCTCTAAAAATTGGGCCCACAAATCTTCCTTGCTACTTTTATTTTCTGCTCCTAATTCCTTCTCTGCAACATCTTCATCATGCCTTTGTTTTCCTTTGTCCTCTTTAATCACTGCTGTTGTTATATATGCTTCTCCATATTTTATTGTACCTTCTATTTACTGTTCATTTTTCATGCCATCGACAACCCATGCTTCTGCTATCCTCTTTTTATTTTCATTACTCTTATCCAACTTCACCAGGCCACAATTGTATTTGTTCATTCTGGACTTTCCAATTTGCTTTTGTTTTTTTTCCTTTTTCTTTTAATATCTTCTACTCCTTATTTCTTTCTCACCTACAAGCCTCTAGAACTCTAGCTCACATTCGTACATCTCATTATCACTAATTAGTTCCACATCCTTCTCATATTCTTTCAAACTCTTCCTTTCAACAAAGTCATACAAGGATTCAAAAGCATCATTATTAAAATCATAATTCAAATTGTTTACTTTTAACCTCGCACATGTTCTCCTCAAGCTTCTATCAATCACATAAGCCCTACCTACAAAATGATTACACCCATCAATCCTAGGGTACATATTAGCTTATACTTCATATATATAAACTCACACTTGTACATACAAGACATCAAAACCTTGTCCTCTGATGTTTGAATAAGCTTGTCCTCTGATATTTAACACAATTTTTTGTGTGGTACAAGGAAGATTTGGCTAGGTCAAATCTTCCTTCATGCTAGTAGTCTAAATAATTAGACCTTTATTAAGAATTCATCATATCAGATAAAGTATGTTTAAGAATTTTTGGGACTGGTCCTTTGGCATGTATTAAACATAATAGAATTTTTAGAATATTATTATCATTCTATTTCTTTGTTGTAAACATGCCATTGGTTCAATTTTGTAATTTTTTTTAGTGTTAAATGCATTTAAAATAAAGGTCTAATTCTGTAGACTGCTAGCACGAAGGAAGATTTGACCTAGCCAAATAAAGGTCTAATTCTATAGACTATTGGTCAAACAAATCTTCATTGTCTTCTGATTGTCTTCTTTATATACTAGCATTTAAATGGAACATTAAGCATAGTAATAATATGTTTAATCTATTAATAATAATATGCTTAATCTATTAGTAATTATCTGCATTTAATCTGCCAATTACTAATAGTTGTGTACTTTTAATTCTTTACAAACAGTCACTACCAAGCAATACACTTTTAATTCTTTACAATACATCATTGCTTTGTCAAATAGTTGGCAAGAAATGATGTATTCAATATTTCTAAAGTGCTTCAAAAGGCTTAAACTCACCAAGAATCTTCACCAATAAACCCCCCATCCCACCATCCACACCCATCCACTCATGTCAAGATCTTGTCCAAAATCATGTTGAATCCAAGCAAATGTAAGTCAATAACACCAAATATATCACTTAAACTCACAATATCTTGACATGAGTGGATGGGTGTGGATGGTGGGTGTATTGGTGCAGGGCACCTAGGCCATTCAGTTTTTCTTTGGGACTTGAGTTCTATATTTTGTTTTTCTTTGTAATAAAGGATGTCTTCTAAATTCCTAGACCATCCTATGGTTTGGTTTTAGTCCTTCTTGTGTGGAGGTGTGTATGGTCGAAGAAGACAATGTAATGAAATACCAAGCAATAAACTTTAAATTCTTTACAAATAGTCACTTCTCTACTCGTGAAGACACAGTCTGGTCTTTATATTATTAAAATCTCTATTCAATGCAACATTGATAGGAAAATCATTCATTGATTGGTATTATAAGTTTTGATCATTCCATGTACTGATTATATTGTTTTGAAGTCTTAAAATCAAAGAATTTTAGTCCTTTTATTGACTGTTCCTGTGCAGTACTTGGCATGCAAACAATGTTTGTTGGAAGAAGTGGCCCTAACTCACATTTTCACCATTGGGATTCAATGCCACTATGTGAAAGGTGAGTTAAGGAAATGCTTTATAAGATCTCAAAAGCTCAGAGTTGGGAAGGTTAGTTTTCTTTTTGAACAACGATGCCCTATGTTGAATATTTCGTATGTATTCAACTAGACAAGGTGAAACTCGACTATAGCAGTAGACAAAAACTATGTGGGATCAAGTTGTTGGATGAATTGGGCCCTTAGAGTTCATGGGATTGCCATATATTAACAAAAAATTAAGATCGTTACAACCGGATAGACTGCTAGTACGAAGGAAGATTTGACCTAGCCAAATAAAGGTCTAATTCTGTAGACTATTGGTCAGACAAATCTTCATTGTCTTTTGATTGTCTTCTTTATATACTAGCATTTAAATGGAACATTAAGCATAGTAATAATATGCTTAATCTATTAGTAATTATCTGCATTTAATTTGCCAATTACTAATAGTTTTGTACTTTTAATTCTTTACAAACAATCACTACCAAGCAATAAACTTTTAATTCTTTACAATACATCATTGCTTTGTCAAATAGTTGGCAAGCAATGATGTATTCAATATTTTTGAAGTTCTTCAAAAGGCTTAAACTCACCAAGACTCTTCACTGATACACCCCCCATCCCACCATCCACACCCATCCACTCATGTCAAGATCTTGTCCAAAATCATGTTGAATCCAAGCAAATGTAAGTCAATAACACCAAATATATCACTTAAACTCACAAGATCTTGACATGAGTGGATGGTTGTGGATGGTGGGATGGGGGGTGTATTGGTGTAGGGCACCTAGGCCATTCAGTATATCTAAGTTTTTTATATGGCCATTGATTCCATTATTATCATGTAATTGCACTTCAAAGTTCAAAGATGCCAAAAAGATGTAAAATTGCATTTTTATGCAATTATGGCCTAAAGGGCTAAATGAGGGTTTAGTAGAGGTTTAGGGGATTAGGATAGGAACCTAAAACCTTTTGAAAGGTTAAAGATGATGCAAGAAAGATTAAAGTGGTCAAAGTTGACAACTAGTTGTCAACTAGACAACAAAGCAAATGAATAACTAACTGTAACAGTCATATAACTGACTGTGCAGGTTAAGAAGAAGTTGAAAATCAGTTTGTAAGGGGATTTTGGTCAGTTTTTTATTTGAGTTTTATGGGAGAGAAGTCTTAGAAGTTTTGGGGAGGTGTGTATGGTCAAAGAAGACAATGTAATGAACTACTGAGCAATACACTTTTAATTCTTTACAAACAGTCACTTCTCTGCTCGTGAAGACATAGTCTGGTTTTTATATTATTAAACTCTCTATTCAATGCAACATTGATAGGAAAAGCATTCATTGATTGGTATTATAAGTTTTGATCATTCCATGTACTGATTATATTTTTTTGAAGTCTTAAAATCAAAGAATTTTAGTCCTTTTATTAACTATTCATGTACAGTGCTTGGCATGCAAACAATCTTTTTCTTGAAGAACCAATGATTTCCTAGTCTCTGCCACTTTCTGTGAATTTAATGTGACTTGTGGGAGAAGCCTTGCCTTGTATTACCTAGGCCTATAAGTGTTTATGCAGGGAAGGTGAAAGGAGGCAAGGAACAGTGACTATCCTGGGTGAAAGACATAGGAAATGGTGCACTAGATAGCACCAGTTATTGGCCTTGCCTTGTATTGTTTGTCTTCCAACTTTTAAATTACATTTCTATTGCACTACTAATGTTGTTGAATATGAAACCTTCATTCCAAGTTTGTAATTTGGTGTTAACAAGGGAAAATAGTAACTGCAACATCACTACCAAGATATTACAACAAACTTGCAATTTTTTTCAAGTATAGCTTACAAACATTAGAAGTGTTGTGAAGAGTCTTGGTGATTTTAAGCACCCTTATTTCTATTTTCTAATTGAGCGATCACATTTGGGGAAGAACCAACGCAGGCAAAGAGAAAGAGAGAAAAAATGGTGCAGTATAATTTTAGGAACAAGTTGTCCCTTGGCCAGATCAATACTACTCGTAATCTTATTGCCAAAGTGGCCAAAGACTATGTTAGGTTGATAAAATATGGGGATTCTCTTTACCACTACAGGATCAATAGTTGTCTCTTAAGGATTCATGTTGCAATGCCCAAGCTGCGAGATGGGAAAGAGAGGCCCCCTTGTAGGATTCATGTTGCAATGCCCAAGTGAGTTGCAATGACCAAGGAAGTTTGACAAGAACAAGGAATATGGCTTAAAAAGAATGGGAAGACATCTTTCTAGCTTGGGCCTTTGGATCATTCGACAATTAGCTTCATAATAAATGAAGTAGATGAGAGCTGAGAAATTAGCTTCCCAAGAAAAATCTCATAAATGAACTATGTGTACCCCAATTCATGTGCCCTCTGTGTGTACCTAAATGATATATTTGAAACAACAAGGGTAAGGCTTAAAGAAGTTGATTTTGAATCACAATCTGTAGTTGTTGCAGTAGCAGAGCATCAGGTGCCACCTTCAACACAATATGATCACTAGACAAGTCTGTATGTTTTATGAAGTTTGTTTGTTGTAGTTGTCATTCTTGTTTCCTTAGTACCTTTAGTGGTAAGTCATCTACTTCAAATTCTTACAACGACCATACTTCATAAAACATACAGACCTATCTAGTGATCATATTGTGTTAAAGGTGCCACCTGATGCTCTGCTGCTGCAACAACTACAGACTGTGATGCAAAATTAACTTCTTTAAGCTTTACCCTTGTTTCAAATATATCATTTAAGTACACACAGAGGGAACAAGAATTGAGGTACACATACTTCATTTATGAGATTTTTCTTGGGAAGCTAATTTCTTAGCTCTCATTTACTTCATTTATTATGAAGCTAATTGTCGAAGGATCTAGGCCCAGGCTAGAAAGATGTCTTCCCGTTCTATTGTGGATAGGTGTTTCATAAAACATACATACCTGTTGCACATGCATTCTCAATTCATAGTGGGAAAATCTTATTTTGGATGTGAGGGAGAGAAGCCAAACACATAAAGAACATGCACATAAACACGATAGCTGAGAAACATAAATGTAGGCGTCATGGTCACAATTTTTTGGAGACACAACATAATTGAATGGTATACCCAGATGATGCAACACAACTACTACTCCTTCGGTTCCAAGTTGACACTGCGGGATCCAAAAACCATAGATAAGGAATAAATTTACAGAGCGGAGGAGAGTTGTAATGACCAAAATAATACAGGGTCCCTGTATTATTTCAGTCATTATAGCCCTCCTCCTCCACTCTCTAAATTTATTCCTTATCTATGGTTTTTGGATCCTACAATGTCGACTTGGAACTGGAGGAGTAGTGGTTGCATTGCATCGTCTTGGTATACCACTCAATTATGTTGTGTTTCCAAAAAATTGTGACCATGATGCCTACATTTATGTTTCTCAGTTGTTGTGTCTGAGGACCCCTTATGACCCTTTACGATCCCTAAGAATACATCTTAGAGGTCTTAAAATGTCGTAAAGGGTCATAAGAGGCTCCTAGGAGGGGCTAGATGAGCTTCCACCTTCACATGGTTGGACCTGTTAAGTAGAGAATGTTAAACTATTTTCGAAACAAAGAGAAGCTCAATAATATAAGGAGAAGCTCTATAAAACCTTCACAAATATCCCTTCTTTGGCCTCCACTCATACCTCTTCTCAAAATTTAGAAACTTTGGATACTATTTCTCATCCATGCACAAAATGCGCTAGTGATCATTTGGTTAGTGCTTGATAACACATTTGACATCATACCTTTTTCTCCTTGCAGGTTTGGGATCGTACAAGAGCATACTAGATCACACAAGAGCATACTGGATTTAATTCATAAATGCAAACTTTGAGAAAATAGAGTTGTTAATGTTTTGCTTGCCTTTTCTAAAAGTGTAAGCCCTAATGCTTGTATAAAAATCTCAATGATGATTAGAATCAATGATGGAGAGTTATCATGATGGCAATGGTTGGAGTACCTTGTATTCAATAGATGTTGGCAAGCGATCCTTCTTAGTTGCTATTATTTTAGATTAAAATACATACCAACAACAGTAGCTAAGAAGGATTGCTCGCCAAATTTTATTTTGTATGTGAAATTTTGGGAGTTGCATCCGAAACTTACACTAAATAATGTAAGTTGTAATTTTCAAATTTCATTATGATGTCACTTTTTATTGTGTCAATATATATATATATATATATATATATATATATATATATATATATATATATATATATATATATATATATATATATATATATATATATATATATATATATATATATATATATATATATATATATATATATATATATATATTTAAATAGTTAAATTAGACTTACTATCCAAATTGGACAAATTATTTTTGTTGTACATGGCACTTGGAGTCAAGTGTGTCTCTAAACATTGTGAGCTTTCCATATTCTTTAAGTGTTCTGTCACAATTATATTCGTCAAAGATTGAATTAGGGATTAAGCATTTTTTGTCACAATTTTATTCGTACATTGATGGGAATCAATGATGGAGAGTTTTTAGATTATGAGAAGACGTATATGCAGTGGAGGCTAGAAGGGATTTTTGTGGAGATTTGCTAGATGTGGAGATTTGCTAGAGTGGCTATATACATATGAGGGTTTCCAAATTGAGTAGCAGTGTAGAGATGATGATTCAGTAACCTACATCTACAAAACCTTCACAAATATCCCTTCTTTGGCCTCCACTCATACCTCTTCTCATAATCTAGAAACTTTGGATATAGTTTCTCATCCATGCATGCATGAAATGTGCTAGTGATGGAATAGGAAGAACACTAGAAAAATTGAATCAGTAGAGGAGGAGAATGACGAGGATATTGATGCTCTGCTTAGCTGTTACCTTAGAAAAATGGGCAAGAAACCAAAAAAGAAATGATTTTAATTAACATTTTTTGCTAATGAAAGAACATTGTCTTAATGGATGTAATTTTGTACTAGTAAATTTTGATGAATGATGTGTTAATGAATTAGTCATGAATGTTGTGTGTTAATGAATTTTATGTGTTAATGAATGTTATCATGTGATTATAATGATTGAATGTTATATTTAATTTATGGATGAATGAATGAATGAATGTTATTAGATGTTAATGGGGAATTTAGAGTGATGGTAGCGGGGGGGGGGCAAATGAGCTTCCACCTTCACGTGGTTGGCCTTGTTAAGTAGAGAATATTAAACTATTCTTGAAACCAAGTGAAGCTCAAACTAAACCAATGACGTAGATTCAATGGTAAAAAACACCTACTTCTTATTCCATATTATTTCTCATTCACTTTAAGAAATATTTTACTTCTTAAACATGTTCATTAACCAATCTGCATCACCATGTTCATCAAATTAGATTTATAGATAAAAGAGTGAATGGGGAATTTTTACAAAGCACTTACCTTTAAGCCTAAAAATCTAGATGAAAAATTATTAGCCGCCTCTGAATGACTCATTCTCATGTTTCTTCCTACCCCTTTTACTTCCCTACTACCTTGTCTTAGGTAGATGCCTTCTTATGAGTTTTTTAATTGATTATGAATGATGAAGTTTTATGGCTACACTATTACTGGTAAGTTTTATTTAATGTGTTGTATAATGTGTAGGTGACAAGTTGATCTCTTTCATTAAGGATATAGATGCCCCATATATATTTTCATTCATCACCTTCACATGTTAATATTGCATATAGGGAGTTAAAATTTTCTAAAAGTGTCACTCACTCTTGTCATGGGTGTCTGCTCTTTATTCCTAGCATTTGGCTATCCTTGACTGTTATGGTCTTGTTGATCTCTATTTTTTTCACCGTGACTACTCTCCTCTTAAACATATGTTTAGATCTATTTTTTGATAGCAATGAAAAGATCTCATATCTTTGAAACAATGAGATTATCCCAAGGACAATGATGTCCAATGTTAGAATAATGAACACCATGAATTGGTGAAAAACCCATCGAATGAATCTACCGTATCAAGAAAATTAACCTTTGTCTTAAAAAATGAGAGCTTAGAAAATAATCCTTATCTAAAGCATGAAGATCTTATAACAAAGGAAACCCCATGTCTTATCATGAAACTTGATGTTTCTTATATAAATCTTGATGTTTAGAACCATGATACCCACTTTTCTTTGATAAAACCCGTTGTTCCACTTTTGAATACACTTCTTTATCATCTATCCGCTATTCTTAATGAGCAACCTTCTATTTATTGTTGTTTCTTGAATGAATTTCACTGCTTACTCATTATGGATTTCTATTTACTGATGAAAATTCTTTGTTCTTGTTTAGAAAATGCTTGTTCTACTTGAAAATGATGTATTCAACACAGCTTGTTGTTCATGAATTACTTCACCAACATTTAGGCTTTGATTGAAGGCTTTAAAGCTTAGGCATGATCATACATCCCTACTTCTTGAGAAGAATATTTAGCCCCAAAGGTAAAGGTTGTCCTTTGGTTCCTTGTCTTTGGATATGGGTCTCATAAGCAATTGTGCACATCATATATAATTTACTTTAATCAAGTTTTGGAGAAACCCATCTTGCACTCCTGATCTCTCTGCATTCTTTAGTTAACTGTGTTTCAAATAATTTTATCAACCATCTTGGAATGCTATTTTTGTTGTGTAGATTGATTCATTTAATTATGTAATACAATAACAAACACTTGTTTTAACTATGTAGATGTTGTGTGTCAGGTATTTACTTTCAACTAATAACAAGATATCCAACCATGACAAAGGTTAGTAACAATGTAAACCTTTTGTGAGTAGTTGTTTTATAATCTTCATATGAAATTTTTTATACAATTGATTTTATCATAGAATTGATAATTTTTCTCACCCACTGAAGGCTATGGGAAAGAAATCAAGCCATTATCATTATGATTCGTTAGCAATATTTTTCGTGCAACTCATACATTTTTTCCCCATCAACATTGTTTACTCCATGACACCATGTGTGCTAATTTAAGGTTTTAATTGTGTTTTTGTTCATCTTTAATGTTTAGTGTATCATTTTTTAGGGTTGTCTCTATTGACTAGAAACCACAAACTTGCTTAAGTATGCTCACCTCGCAGGGTATTCTAAGCATGACTTGGTGATCAAAGTTGAACTCCTCCCGTGCCTTGTCCAACAACGCTCAATACAAAAGATGAGTGAGATAACTGGTGGGAATGATGCACCATGTTTGTTTGAGTCTTCTCTTAATTCTTACGCCAAACTCAAATTAAGAAACAAAAATTCATGGATCAATGAAATTTGCTTCGAAGGCTGCAAAACATTAATTTATTGCAATTTTTTTACTTAATGAGGATGAAATTCAAGTAACAAAATTTTTTCTATATATTTTCATTTGTTTTGAATTTCATATATTTAGATTTGAATTTTGTTTTGAACAAGTTATTATAAAAAACTCATTCTTGCCATATCATAGTGGGGGCCTTCACCAAAAGGTGAGAGAAGGAAACTATACATAGCAACTCTCCCAATAAAGATGATCCAACATGTCAGACAACAATCTACCTCAAGATGTAATAACTTCTTACTTCCAAAGCCCCCCTCAAGGACTCACCTTCTAGGCTACCCCAAGTGCACCTAGTGCTTCCCAAACACCATATCTTCACCCAAGAATTCAACCTTCTTTTAAACTTCATAAATCATCTCCTTATGGCCTTTCTACCATGTTCCATCAACCCAATAAGTCTGGATAACCAATCCCTTACCCAACTCACACATTTAGCCCTTAAAGCTAGTAGCCCTTACCAGTTAATTTGTCTTTTTCTCCAACATTACCCAAACAACTAAGGAAACTAAAACATGATTTAGATACACTTTTAACCTTGTAACCCCCAATACCCTTGTAACCCCCAAACTATGCCTAATTCTCCTCAATTAAAAAGAAACCCCTAACTCCACTTACTCTCATGACTCCAAAGGCTAAAACAATCTTTCCTAGTGTTTCAAAACATGAGATTCTTGAATTTATAAGACTTTATCTCTTACCCATTTACCTAGCCACTAAACCCTTAGTTTTAGGGTCACACCATGAGGGTTTGATAAAAAAGACCACTCCAATCCACTCCTGGCCAAACCAACTACGCAAACACTTCACTATGGACCCCTACATGAAGAATCCATCACCAAACCCTTCCATCTTCGAAGAAATCCACTTCCCATTCAACTGGTGTCTATTCAGGGCATGTTCTCTGTCAGCAACCACAACCACTTTGTGGTTCTTCAACTACATTCTCCAATCTCCTGCATAAGATAACTATGAAACAAGGACTATCTTACATGATTGTACTCTCCCACCAAATACAGTAACCACAGAGGGTGGGAGAGTTACAATTTCATAAAGAAAACTTCAAATGACAAGATTGGTTGTACACTACCAGACACTGTCTCAAATGCACCAGTCCAAAATTCTTAAACTAAACCATGATAAAATGATAAAAATAATGCAAGGGAATGTGAAATACAACAAATGCAATATCCTAAATCATTCCTATGCCAAGATCACACTCTAAACTAACATTAGAACTCGATGTTCTTGATTGTACCCGTGGAATAGAGAAAGGATTTGCAGAGAATAATTTAAGTTTTATTGATTTAAAACTTCTACAATGCTTTGTCTTCCATCACCCACTCTACATACTCAAATTACCTCATCAAGTGGAAGGAATTTCTTGTTAAAATGTAATATTAGTATAAATAGTATAATATAATATAATATAATATAATTATATAATAGTATAGTATTGTAAAATTACCTCATAAAGTGGAAGGAATTATAATATAATATTAGTATATAATAGTATAGTATTATAAAATTATAAATATAAATGTACTATAATATATTAATAGATTTGATAATATATATATTTTAAAAAAATTAGATTTGATGTTGCTTTTTCGACAGCCAAAGAATATACGTTCGACAAGAGCGCTATACAATCGATGAATATTCTGACCATAAATTGTCGCTATTTCGACAACCATGTTGACTGAAATACCTTAATTTCAACCAACGCTATATTTTTATTTCGACCAACATTGGTCGAAGAGATAAAAAGTATGCAAGATAATTCTTCTAGATTGAAGAGATTATTTCGACGGCGGATTAGTCGATACTTCAACGACTGTAGAGGTTGAATATTCGACAAACATATAATGTGTTGAATAATCGACAAAAAAAGTTTGACAATAGTTATGGTCGTTTGGTCGACCAATTGTCATCTAAAAATTGACTAATCGTTGTCGAAAATCTAGCTAAAATTTACTAGTGAGGTGACCACCATGACTAGTGAGACATAAAATGTACGACTTAAGATAGGAAACCGAGATGACTAGTAAGCATATATTATAACACATGGATAGACCTAGAGAACAATAGCTAGCTTGATTCAAATTTTTCAAATCTTGATCAATAAAATACATACTAAAGCATGAAGAAAAAATAAAATCATATTTATTTTTTAGGTCCAATAATTTCTCTAATTGGGGATGGTTGAATACCTATTCAACACAATAAACTAGATCTTTAGAATACTTAGACTAAGAATCATATCCAAAGACTTCAATATTCAAAGGTCAACTCCAAAAACTAGACACAAAAATCAAATGGAGGTCCCAAGCTCTCCAAAATGAGACACTGATGTTTACCCCTATCAAATATGTGATTTTCATTACACAACAACATGATCAAACTTAACAATTTACTTACAAGTACTTGATCATGTACATTGTAACTAGAACCCCTTAACGGGCTCTAATAGTTAATGATGTAAGCATACTCTTTATCATCCTAAACTCCATCATTAGCTATTAGCTCAAATACCTCATCATCGTATGGAAAAATGATGTTACATTCATCAAACATAACACATTTAAGGCAAACATAACACTTTTGAAAATTCAGTTCATTACCATGCCTTGTAAGATTTTCACCCAATTGTAATAAAAAATGGAAACATTCATATTCCATGACACAACTAGGGTCACTAATCTCCATCTTAGGGTTAGCCTACACATCAAACTAACAATCTTCATACTCACTTTTGTATGATCTGTGCAAGCCCTCAAAAGGTTCTTCATGCATAGATGCTTATAATCTCATGACTAGCTCATATTCCCAACCATCACGCATGTCCATACAAAAATCTTCAAAAGAAGACTCGTAGAGGCTTAAAATTACCCCATCATAAATGTCACCATGGTGATGTATATAATTATGATCATTACTACCATGAATTCTATTTTCATCCTCAATCCTTTTTGTACTCACCACAACATATGAATTCTCATTAATTACTGTATTTTTAGATTTAATAGTGCATCTATCTCTATCTTCAAATGGCTTCACCATATTGAAATCATCATTATTTAAATTCACTTCCTAAGCATCCATAGTAACACCCAAATCTTTCTCACATAAGCCACTCCTATCAGATTCAATATCACAACTATGGGTAAGATCATCAAATATTGACAAACTAGGAATATCAATCTCTTCAACATATTTATCATGATGTAGGAGCATCCTTGGGTAGTTGGCAATCATGTATTAACCAAAAATATGTTAGAGTTAGTTTTTGGCTTTCATTGTTTGAAGTGGTGAACTCAGTTGGAGATATGAGATTCTTGGTCATTTGGTGGTAGTTCTCGGTTGGAAGATGTGTTGCTTCACCGATGGACTCGGTGACTGAGTGTGGAGTTACTCAGTGAATGAGCTCGATGGATGATTTGTGCTCGGTGAAATGTTCCTGTTTTGGTTTACCGATGATCTCGGTCTCAGTTTTTGTGTCCTATCACTGAGTGACATCGATAACTGTCTATGTTTCTCAGTTGATGTTCTGACAAGCTCGGTGGTCTAGTTCATCGACAGGTTTATTTGGATTATTTTTCTTGTCTGACATGTGCATTTAATTTGGGTCACATTCCTTGTGATGTGGATCGACCGTTAGGATGTGTGAGGACCTAAATCTGGATTGGTTCTTTCTCCTATGTGAATTTAATGACTGTTGCAAGCTGACATAAAAGATAATACATTTTGTCATAAGTTTCTTGGAGCCGGTTGATGTTTTTATAATTTATTATTTGTAATGTCGACTTGTGGCTATGTTGTATAAAAGGAGGGTATGGGTAGCATGGAAAGGAGTTGAAGGAAGGAGAAAGTCGAAAAGTGTAGAGTTTAGTGCTAGTAGCTAAGTGTTGGCTTGGGAAACAAGAAGGTTGCTTGGTGGCTTACGAGATCAAGTTTAGATATGTCTTGGTGTTTCAACTAGTTTGTTGTTGTGATACAGATCTAGACTAGCTAGGGAGTGGTTGGATCCTATGATCTTGTTGTATTTGTTAATGTATTGGTCGTAACTAAGAAGGCCTTACAGCTTGGCATGTTGCATGTAATTGTCTTTCGATGATAACAAAGAGTTGAATCTCGTTATATCTTGTTGTTACATTATGTTTTCCGATGTGTTGTCTCTTTGTTGCAAGACTGGACATCTCTTTTGAGATCTCTTCGGTCATGGTTGCATCAGGTGGTATCAGAGCAAAGGTTGACCTAGTTGGCGAAGGTTGATCTGAGTTGTAGATCCGTGTTCCCAGACTTATGAAACCCTGCCTGGTTGTTCATGCAAGGTAGCAGGTTGCGATCTGACTTGCAAACAATTTGGAGGTTTTCACAAGGTGGTCAGGTTTGGGATTTGTTGCAAAGGGTTTTCAAAGATCTTGGAAGATGCCTCTGAGAAAAGATGTAAGAAGGCAAGGCAAACAGTTGTCAGGTGCAGGAAAGGATTCACCGAAGTGGAACAAAGGCAAGAGTGTACCGGCTAAGGACTCAGAAGACATGTATATCAAGAACCAATTTGAGTTTTATGTGTTGAATCCCAAAAGATGTTCGTCGAGCTACTGAGAACATCTTTTCATAGTTGGGGTGTCTGATGCAGGAGCATCCTTGAGTAGTTGGCAATCCTGTATCAACCAAAAATATGTTAGAGTTGGTTTTTGGCTTTCATATTTTGAAGTGGTGAACTCGGTTGGAGACCTGAGATTCTCAGTCATTTGGTGCTAGTTCTCGGTTGGAAGATGTGTTGCTTCACCAACGGACTTGATGACTAAGTGTGGATTTACTCAGTGAATGAGCTCAGCGGATGAGTTGTGCTTGGTGAAATGTTCCTATTTTGGTTTGTCGATGAGCTCGGTCTTGGTTTTGGTGTCCTATCACTGAGTGACATCGGTAGCTGTCTATGTTGCTCGGTTGATGTTCTGACAAGCTCGGTGGTCTAGTTCACTGATGGGTTTATTTGGATTGTTTTGCTTGGTTGACATGTGCATTTAATTTGGGTCACATTCCTCGTGATGTGGATCGACTGTTAGGTGTGAGGACCTAAATCTGGATTGGTTCTTTCTCCTATGCAAATTTAATGACTATTGCAAGCCGACATAAAGGATAACATGTTTTGTCATAAGTTTCTTGGAGACGACTGATATTTTTATGATTTATTATTTGTTGTTTAATTTTTAAAAAACTTTCATAATCAAACAAATAACCTCCCCAACTCTCAACCCATCTTTTCTCAATACATTCTACTTCAATATATCTTATTCCAAAAATATTAAGAAAAATACCCGATGAAAACTAGAACTTACAAGGACCATCTATGAAGGACACCGTTATACTCCATACAAAATATATCTTTGACCAAATTTGGAAAAACATAAAATACATTAGATTTATTTTTTAGCATTTGTTCTCCAATGATATGTATCTCTTATAGTGTAAATCCACACAAAAAAAACATTGTATTTTCGCTAATATGAAAAAATAAAAAAAATATATTTAATACATTTTATATAAAACTTAGCCAACACATCTATGAATCTCACGTACTTTAAAATCTGAAATCTTATAATATTTTATAAATTTAAATTTTCTTTAAGTTATTTTGATTCCCCTCTAACATTGTGCATAGTGGTTGTCATTACTTCTTTCATTCCATGCGTGTTTATTGTCATTATTTTGGCTACAAAGAAAATAATCATGCACTATTTTTAGTATGATTCAATGTATGTTCATTATTATTCCCCATCTAATTCGAAATATTTTCATAACCATTTCTTCCTTGATTCCTTGTATGCCTGCAATCATTTATATTTTTCCATTTTACCTTCTCTACTGTACTTCCATGATTATTTACTCTCCCGGTGATGATATTTTAAAGCCCTTAGATTATTCATTATTCTTGTTTATAATTCTCTATCAATTATTAAAGTTTCTCTCCTTTAGATTTTTCATTATGCTGTTCTTGTAATTATTCCCTAGTATGGTGGGTGTTAAAAGAACTTTCCAACAACGAACTTCAAGGGAATCCAAGAAGAAATTGAAACATAATATTGTTTTTTGTTTTTGGTCTCCTCTTGTCAATTATTATTCATTATTAGGATGAGGAAGTATTATTATCTATTGAGGAAAATATAGTAAACTAAAATTAAATTATTTCAAGTAAGTTTCTACTAAAAGAATGTTCAATATCTAGAAAATATTTTTCCTTAATTAGTACACTAGAAGAAGCATTGCCAATCATAATTTGTGTGTCGGCCTTCTATTAAATTACATTTCCTCTATCAAAACTTATCTATAACTTTTTTGTTAGGTATGAACACATTTCACAAATGTTTATAAGCTTTGATTGCATCCCTTTATTTGCTAGCAATAATGTTTCAATTTCATGATTAGGTTATGCTTGCATTCTTAAATGTTGTTGCTCAATATAATGTGTTTTAACTTTATGTTGTCCTTTACAAATACAATTTTGAAAATGTGGGATTTAAAAATTCAATGAATGAAAATTCATTTCACATTGTATAAAATGATATCAAAAGATTGGTCATAATACTTGAAAGGATTGTTTAAGAATACTATTTATGAACCTAGCACATTTTCTAGATTTGGGATGTTGGAAAGTGATATAAAACAAGGAGAGACAATAACTTGACTCTTGAAATGTAGGGTTATAATTCTCTATATAATAATTGCCTCTATTGTACTTTTTAAATTTGATAAATTGTGTTGCAAGAACTATAGATGTCTTAACTTGGGATTTCTTAGTGGACCACAACTCATTCATGTCTAAATCCATCACATACTTGCCCTATTCCTTTTATATTTTCCCTAAAAGTAATCTATAATGAATAAATAAATGATTTGATTTTATTATATTTTCTAGTTGGAACATAAAAACATGAAACTACAAAACAAGATAAAAAACCAAATCACTCAACATTAGTTGTGCCAACTCTAATAGTTTTGGAGTTTTCTTATCTAACATCCTAATATAATTTTCAAACACATTTACAAAAGACAAGGTTTAAAAAATATTTGTGTGGAAAACTATTTTATATTAAATATAATTAATTATCTCTCTTCTCAATTATAAAATTTAATTTTGAAGTATCAATGATTAAAAATGTGAAAATGAGGTTCCAATAATATATATAACATTTTTCCTTTGTACAATAATTTAGGAAATCTTAAACATATGATGAAAATACTAAAAAATATGTCTAATCAATGTTGGGTAAAAACTTCAAACATTTTTGTATGGATGTGACTTCAATACTAAGACAAAAATAATGCACATGAGAAGCAACTTGAATTATAATTTTATATTGTATCTATCTAATTTAATGTTCCCATGAGAAATCAAAATGGGATTTCCTTCCATATATACTATCCTTCTAAGGTATTAGCTTCTTTGTACAGTATAATCATGTAGCCACTACTAATCATGATAATGACAAATACTATATCTCTTATATAGCCTTATGTGATACATTTTTTATATTTATCTAATACAATCTATTGGAAAAAAGAAATATATCTATCTATTTTCAAAACACATAATTATATTTTTTTAAATGATGGAATGAGCTCTCATCTCTCACAATAATTTCTCTTTTAGCAATTTTGAAGATAAGCTTGTTGGCAAGTGTGCTATTTTTGGTTAATTGATTTTTTGTCATTCATGGAAACACTAAATGCTATCCTATGATCGCAAGTAATGTTGGTTTGAGTGGCTATAGGACTTAGATGAAAAATGCCTAAGTCCAGCATTCAGTTGTAGTATAAATCATCTATTTGGTTTGGCGAAGTGTGTGGAATGCATCTTGGGCTATGCGGAGTTAGATATATGTTCTGTGGTATTGTACAATGCAAGATCCATGATCACAGGTGTTGGAATGGTGTATTGATTGAGATTGATCATTGCAAAGGTGGATAGGTCCTAGCTAAGGACAAAACATGGGAGTTAAGTAATTGTTTTTATATGGGTCATTGATTTAATTTGTTTACAAATTAAATTAATGATTATAGTGATGTGTGGACCTAATTTACACACACAATGCTCACAAGGATTTGCTTTTGTATTTTGGAGAGTTATTTGGCCAACTGATAAATAGCAAGATCGAGTACATAAGGGAATTTTGTGAAGTAAATTTATATATGGAATGTAAGGGGATTTATGTTATGCGAAGTTGGTATTTGGTTTGCGAAGATAATATAGAGGCAGTAGAGGCTATCAGTTGGTAGTACAGTGATCAAAGCATTCATCAAAACATCCAGGCATTGAAAATGTTGTTTATGTTCAATATTTGGTAACATACATTTTGTTATTGTATTATGGATAATGAGTCCTATTGTAATTGCAGTGAGCAGTGTTGTAAAGATCCTAACAGGGCTAATAGACTTGTAATAGGGTCTAACCTTTAATAGGGTTTGTACTAGATACATGTAATCATCTCGTAATAGGGCTAGAACATTTTACAGGGTTTTTTTCATACTAGTACATTTTTTTTGGGTACCATCCCTATAAGAATTTGCCTAAGGCAAAGAATAAAATGCCAAGATCTAGAAGGTCAATAGATAGCACAACAAGAGAGAAAAAATTATATGATCTTCAAATGACTAGATTCAATGATGATTAATAACCAAATGATAATGGATGCATTCAATCCAAGTACAATGTAGATATGCCTTAATATATAGGCAATACAATAAGACTACATGATAATGAGATGATAAGCCATCAACCACACTAAGTGGAATCACATGTCCAGCAAATGTGGATCATCCTCTAGATTATACATCGAAGTATGTGCAACATGTGCAATAATGAGAGGATGATAATGTGATAAGAGCACTAAAGGTGGATCTCACACCTAAAGTGGGAATTCTCCTACACCATGTGCTAAAATGAAATGCAAACTCCTAGGTGTCTCAATGAAAACTAATATGCAAATGCATTATCCTAAGTAAATTTAAGTAAAGTGTAATTAGTGAATACTTAATTACACCAACACCCCCTCTTAAGTGCAACTTAGGGGAATGCATTTAAGCTCACAATGCTAGATGATAATGCATGATGGGTCCCAACTACTAGACCATGTTAGGTACCCATGTACAATATGCAAGAGCAATGTAATATAATCTCTCATAAAGTGGAGAAAGAGGGAAAACCTCATGGGAAAAAACCTCCCCAAAAAGAGAGATCAAAATAAAACAAGATGCATGGATGGATGGAGTAATCAAGACCCCTCCCCCCCCATTATGACATACATCATGTATACAATAAAGAAGTATGAGAAGGACAAAACCCCATAAGAGGAAAATTTGCCCCCTCATAAGAGAGAAGAAGTAGTAGAAGAAGAGAGACATAGTAGCCCCCCCTCAATGCAGAATACCCATCAGTGATAGCTTCTCCAGGATGAATGTAGAAGTTGGTCCATGAATGTCGAACAACATTCCTCCCCTTAGGAAGAAACAATTCCATAGGTGTATATGAGATGTCTCTGCAATCTATAGGAAGAAACCTCAAGATGAATGATGTCTTTATAAACTGCTCAAATGTCCCTGTGCCAATACTGAACGTTTCCCCTTTCGAAACTTCTAAAAAGAACAAGTCAGGATCAAACAAGGATGAATGTAGAACATGTCCCAAAGAACCAAGTGTCTCCCCTAATGATAAAGAGATCTCTTGCAAGTGGTGTACATAAGGATCCACAATCACATCAACCTAGAAAGACTGATCATCTAGAGAATGGACAATAGGGTCAGAGTGTTCCCTCATAACAACTGAAGAAGGATCTTCCCCATCAAAGAGAAGATGTATATCATCAATGGTTTCTTCCATATTTGTAACGTAGGACTCCATAAACAAACCTACAATGCATTTAAAATAGTCATCCCCTGATGTTGTAACTGGAAGATAAGGTGTACCATATTGAGCTGAATCATATGGACCTATCACTATAGAAATGTATGCATGTGGATTATGTTGATGTTGTGACCTTGTCCTTCGATTGTCTAAAGGATCCCCTAAAAATGAACTTGTTGAATCAAGTGTCTGTCTAGCCCAACGAGGTCTAGTGGAAGATGATGGAGTATCCTCAACCTTAAGTTTACTAAGCATATGTGTAATCCTACATGTAGGGGGTGAGGTAGATGAACCATCTGAATCACTACCATTGCTATCACTATCTATTTCCACAATGGTTGAAGTAGGGAGAGAAGTAGAGGATAAGATAGGTGAACATTCCTCTCTATGAAGATCTCACGAGTCTCAAGATCCATAGGTCTATATGCTTTAATACCTTCTTCATATCCAATGAATGTACAAGGTCTTGGTGGAGGTGCCTTGTATTTATGTGAAGATGTGTGTGCCCATGTTGGACAACCAAATACTCTGAAGTGTTTCACAACTGGTTTTCTTCTACACCATGTCTCAAAAGGAGTCATTCCATTTGTAATACCCTCTCAGATGATTATACTTTGACTCTTTGATTTGGACATCTAGCATTATGATGGTTAGAACTATATGTTTATAGTTATGTTTATTTGGACAATGATATGCTTATTAGATATTTAGACGTACCGAGTTATGATTATTGTTTATTGTTCATAAAATTGGAAATCATCTATATGTTATATAGAGCTAACCCAAGGATTTGAATTTAACCATTATTATGATGTCTTATGTTTCATGTATACGTGTATGATGTATTTTCATGACTCTGGATGAAGTCGTAGTTACTCACTGCTTGGCCAAATAATGGTATCAGAAACTCACAGCAATGGACTACCTATTTTAGGATTGGACACCCTAAATGGTTTCTAAATGAATTATTCAGTCTCATTTAATTATCGACTAGGGACGTAAACTTGGAATGGAATTCACAAAGTATAAGCTTCAAACTCCCTTCAATCTTAAGACTAACCTATGGAATTCAAATGCTTAAGCTTCAGGAAAACTATGCTAAAACCAGTAAATGAATTTAGTCTTAACAAAGCATGTAATCACAGTAGGAGTTACTCTAACCACCTATGCTGCAGGAACAGTCTACCGATTATGTTATCAATGGCTATAGGAACAACAGAGTTCTACTTACTTAGAAATGAACAGGAAAATGAATTCTACTCTAACAGAGAAATTCAATCACCAAGTGGGCCCCCTTGGATGAGTGAATGGAAAATACAATCAAGATAAAAGATTTAAACTTGAACTATGCATTCTATTCATTCATTCATGGAAAATGATTACACTTGATTGAAAACAATATCATAATAGTTCTGTTATGAAAATCAACTCATTTGACTAACTCCTAAAGAGTTGTAATAGTCATTTATTTGAAGGATAACTACAACTAAATCCTAAATCTAAGATCACTCCATAAATGAGGATTGTTACAGATTCATAAAGTTTCAAAATAGAAACAACATTAATCAGGAATTAATCTCCCAAGAATATAGCATGTTGAGGGAACTAAATCTATACGCTGCATGCAACAGAAAATAGTAATTGACTTGCCCCACTTGCGAAGATCTTGCAACCACGATTGGATTTGACTATTCCAGCACCACAATGTTGGCCCTTGAATGCCCACAGTAAACACTTGCAAAATAATAAATGTGCACACAACCTCCCATATACATATATATTCTTAACATTAATATTAGGAAAAAGGTGTAAAGTTCTAATTAACACTCTTGCAAGTCCTATGGCTACAGGAGGAAGACTACCCAAAACATAGCATAGGCAAGAAAACATTCATCAGCATGTATAGCTACTATATTATACCATTCTTGTCCATGAATTTAAGAAAATATCATGTCTGTAAACTATCCACATTTCTATTTCATGTCTTCACACACACACACACACACACACACACACACACACAGAGAGATATATATATATATATATATATATATATATATATATATATATATATATATATATATATATATATATATATATATATATATATATATGAAAACCATAAGTTCATATGCTTGAAAACCATAAATTCATGTTTGTTTGAAAAATAACTATTTGGAAAGAGGACAAAAATAAATAAGAAAGATGGCCTTTTAGAGGCCCATCATTCCCCCCAACTGCATTATTGCCGATCCCTAGCAACCATGAAATTTCAAATTCTGGCACAAGTCTCAAGTCACTAGTTGTCTTTTCTCCAAGATCATCTTTAACATAATCGAAATACACATGATTTTCTTTGAGCCTTTCCCATCGCTGGACTTCTGTAAACATATCACGATCTGTAACACTATCATTCATTGCTAGCAATGGCTGGAGGAGTACAAGAGGATGAAACCTTAATGGAAACCAGTAATTGAGCAGACTTCTTCCCAACATGATATACCATGGGACCCTTCTAGTAGCAAGAGTTAAATTTTGTGGAGAGTGAGGTTCCCTTGCCTTCAAATCATGTGACATCTGTATCCATCTTTTTCTTGAGGCACTGATTACCACTACAATATCTTGAGATGAATGCTGATCCCAATCTATGAAAGCTTGCTCTCTTACTGGGTATACTTTGTTAGCTTCGTTTGGGTTTACTATAACAAAAATCCAATCTAGAAATGTCCTCTTGGAATGTTGAACTTCATGCCTCATAAGCAAGGGAGTTCTCATCTCTTCATTCCTGTAAGGTGCAGCTTGGTGCTCCTTGCTTATTTTATTTTGCATCTAGGACATAACTGCCCTTAATTGCACATCTCCTACGTAAAGGAGTGAGTTCCATTGTGTATCATCTAGCACTACCAAGTTATGTAGGTATAGCTCACACAATAAATTCTTCAAGGTCATTGGAGCAGACTGGAATGCATCAAAGAATTCATGAGGGGTTGAAATAGAGGAACTAAGCCCTTCTACAATCCTCATCAATTTGAAATTAACAAACTGTTCCTTAAGGAACAATGCATACACCGGAGATGGTGATCTGCATGCCATGAGCTCAGGAAGTAGCTAATCCGTCTCTTCAAAACCTCAATTTGGTCTTATTTCTGCTCTAGTTGATGGTCTTGCTCATCAATGACTTGTTCCAATTTTTCCCTATCTAATTTCCATTATGCCCTTTCCCACAACAATTGTTGATATAAATTTATCCCTATAGCTAGGGGTGTAGACAAGGCTGGTGGTGGCAAGGTTTCTTGATTGAGAATATCTGCCTAGCCAGATGCTAGGTGAGGGGTCTTTACTATGCTTTTTGGTGCAGAGGATTCTCCTTTCCATAGAACAAGGGTTGTCACTACATTGCTCTCCTTACTAGATTCAGCTGCTACCCTAGCCAGCATATCTAATCCATCCTGATTAAGTTTCTCTAACACTTCTTCAATAATATATGTTCCAAACTCTAGGTACTCTTTAGAAGGAGATTCCTTTGAATCATTATGAATGTCTTGCCCAACAGGATTGTCTACAAACTCTTCAACCTCCCCAGAATCCTCATCATTGTCAATGAGTATATAGTTAACACTAGGGTTAACTTTTGTTTGTAGGTTCTGGTTGTTGAATTCAATGTCACTGGCTACATTTTGTTGAAACATTTCCTCTGAAGAAGACTTCTCCACAGATTCAAAGGATTCTATGTTAACAATTAGAATAGAAGCTTTAGCATCCCTACTACTTTAAAAAAGCCTTGCACTTCTTCTTCTGGGGGATGCGGACGAGCATGGAGGATTATTTTGTTTCCTCCTACTAGTGGTCATTTCCTCCGTAGTTGCTTCAGGAGGCTTTTCTGGATTTTCTTCCCCATGTGAATGTAAGGTTTCATCAACATTATCATTATCAATACCAGGTTGCTACTCTAATATTTCCTTTTTTATCTCCTTAGTTTTACCCTTGTTTTTCCTAGAGGTGGACCTGGTCTTTGCAGACGGTGGGGTTTCAGTGACATTAGGAGTTTCTTTATTTTTATTTATCTTCCTTCTAGAAGTGAAGGCACCAAAATTGTAAGCTCTTTTCCTGGATGGTCTAGAAATGGAAGCGGAAGCTTCAGGAACATTTTATATTCTATGGATGACTTTGCAATCCCTAGTAGATGTTTGTTCTCTTTTCCCAACACCTTGGCCTCTAGGGCCGACCATCCTATGTTCTACCTCATTCATTTGCATAAATTCTTCCCATGTCCCAATCAATTGTTTATTTAATTTTCTCTCTACAATTAAATTTATCAAACAATGATACGAAATAGACTGGTCTTTCCCTAATTGAACTAAGGAAGCTTGCTTTTCACAATATTAAACAAGAAGTTGGGAAGATTTACCGATGTATTGTTGTGTTGAAGATGACTTAGAATTTTCAAATGTATGCCATGCAAATACTTGTAACGCCCTTCGCAGGGGAAGTACTGGATGATGAATGCAGCTGGCTGAATGAATTCCAAGCGTAAGGATATTCTAGAAGTGCCTTGCTTCTTATCTATGTCTAGCTGAGGGTCACCATGTAAAGAGAATTGAGCCCTAGCTGAACACAAGTCGAGGTCCTTCATCCACTATTCTCCTTCCTGTGGAAAATCGGTCACTTCAGGCACAATATCCTCTATAAATTCAATTTTTAAACCTTTGACCACTGCAAATCCATCCTTCAAAGTGCTTAGAAACTATAGAGCAACTTCTTCATCAAACCCCTTAAGACTCAAGCAGTAGTCCAACCACCCTTTCCTTCTGAACATTTCACAACTGGACACATCACTCAACAAAACCCTGTGATCCACTGGCTCATGCCTCTAAAGATCTCCTCCCATTGTTATGAACAAAAATTTTAAATTTTGTAGAAGCTTGGTATTTTCACAGAACACAACAATGGAAATTCAAAAGAACTCAAAGTGTTACGGCATGGGACGTTGTAGATGAAAAAGGTGGCATACCAAATGCTACTTACTCATGAAATTAAAAGAGTTTAATGCATGAAATCTAATGATATTTCCACTTGCATCAAATCTCATAATAGTTTGCTCATGCCAAGACTTTCCACCCCAGCACGTCGTGAACATGTCATTAGAAGTTAAACTTCAGCATTAAATATCTTTAATTCCTTTACAGATATTATGATGCAATCATAGAAAGACAGACTAACAAGCACATGACGGCAGTCATCTCATAAAGACAAGTAACTTGAATATTTATATGCTAATTTAAAGTTTTGAAAATAGAATATTCCCCCCCAACTAAGTAATGGCATGGGTCCCACTAGGCAAGGTTATGCAAGAGTATAAAATTAAAATGACACGCATTCCTAATAAATAACAAATAAAATAAAATATGTACGAAGGTATGTGGCATGAACCTAGAAGCGCTGCAAGAAGAGTGTTCTGAAAAATGTCACCTGCATTAATGGAGTGATGGGATGGTATGGATGGGTAGTGGAGAAAGAAGGTGAGGTGGAATTTATTATGGAGAGATAATTTCACAGAATGTGAAATTTTTATTATGGTGTTCTTGAACGGAATCAAGAATTGGCAAAAATCTAGGTAGGAGACCTAGATGCTTCGGCTATAGGAACTAATGTGTTATCATTGTGTTGGAACTACTACAAGAACTAATTGGTTTGTTGTAGAGTTTGAGTCTATGCCCGTTGACAAGTAGCTTGAACTGTACAGGGTCAATGGTAGAAAGTTGAATTGCTCCATTATCAAATACTGAGATTATCTCGTATGGTCCAAGCCACCTGGTTTGAAATTTGTCTGGCGCGTGCTAGTATCTGGAGTCATACAATAGTGCCTAATCACCCACTAAAAATTTCTTTTCTCAAATGTATTTTTCATGCCATCTCTTCCTCTATTGCTGGATCAATTAAGTGTTATGAAGTGTAGATTTCCTATATTCATCTAACCCATTCAATTATAATAACTGGTCTTCTTGGGCTTTAGTAATATCAATGTCCAGGTCCAGTGTTGTTCTAAGCGTCTTATGCTAAAACTTGATAGGCATGGATGCAGATTTCCCATACACTAGCTCAAAAGGGGTAAAACCAGTGGTGCTTTTCCATGTTGTTCGGTAAGCCCAAATGGCTTCAGAAAGATAGGTAGCCCAGTCCTTTTTGTGAATAGCCACTATCTTGGTTAGAATGGATTCAATCTCCTGGTTGGTTATCTCTTCTTGGCCATTGGCCTAGGGGTGATATGGTGAAGATTTACCATGGTGTACCATATATTCCTGCATCAACTATGTGATAAGATTTAAGGTAAGCTGTGCTACCTGATCCGTGACTATCTCTCGTGGTACTCCAAATATGGTGAATATATATTCATAGAGAAATTTAGCAACATTATGATCCCTGGCATGCATCATGGCTTTAGCTTTGACCCACTTTGTGACATAGTCAGTACATACTAAGATATATGACTTCCCATGAGAAGATGGCTCAATGGGTCCAACAAAATCGATACCCCACTTGTCAAATGGTGTCACCACTATGTTAGAAAGTAAAGTCCACCAAGATAACTGAGAGGGGGGGTGAATTAGTTATCAGATAATTATAACTTTTATCAACTTCAACAACATTAAACCATGTAAGCAATATAATTACCAACCATAGAAAGATATTCATACACAATAACACAATGACACAAGATATGTTGACTAGGGAACCTCTTGATCAAAGAGTAAACTCCGGTGGGAATGATGCCCACAAAAGATGTACTAATATGAATATTCCTTGTGAAAGGATGGACTCTATTAGGAGTCTTATGAAATACATTCAGTACATATGAATCCCTGTTAAAAGATTCTAACCCTGTTAAGAGTTATGGAAGACAGAAGGACCCACTGCCCAAACAGCTTCAGGGTAAGATCATTGAACACACTGTCCAAATAATCTTTGTATTACTCAATAGAATAATATGTTACCTCTTCTCTTATTGTGCCAAACCACACTCACTGTTACACCAAATCTCAATTTCAGATCTTTGTACTTCGCATGTCTTCCTTCACAAATTCACTTTCACATTTAGCTCTTTTCTTCACTTCATATACTTATCATCATTACAAAAAGGAAACACATTCCTTCCTTTATACCACACTCAAATAATTACAAATGAGTCGGCATACAATTACAAAATAAAAGTTTCCACACGCTACATCAAAATTACAAAAAACTGTCAACTTCCAAATACAATAATTCTTCACTCGTGTGACCTCAAAGTTTGTGATATCATCCACATCACTAAAAATGTGTCTTGAACTTCCCTTTAACTACACAAAACCATATTCCATCCCGATTAGGAGATATCATCCGATTTCCACAAACCGTTACTCAGGAACACTGCCTGAATACTGCTTCCACCAAAATGCTCATAACGTCCATGAATAAATGAATTACTATCTGCTCTCTTAACCATAGACATATAACATATCAAAGAATATATCCTCAACATCACATAGCTCCAACTATAATATCCCACGTGCGCTAATTCAAACTCTGTCTGCTTCTTTGCAAGTCTCCAGTAGATCACTGTGTTGACATCAATGACAATCATAGTCATGAATGCAACAACAACTACTACAGAATGACTGCCAAACATTCAAGATTCATTCTTAACAATATCCCCCATTGACATTGATGGCAACATAGATGAAAAAACATCCAATGTTCCAAATATCCAATACTGCTGCTTCAAGTCCTTTTAATCAATCAAATCTTGCTTCTTTTTCCTGTTCAGATAGTACAAATAGTTTTTTTCATGTACACTTCTCCCCCATTGACATCAATGACATAAATTTCATCATTATGTCAACAACAACTCCATGTCAAAAGACACTATTTAGAAAACACATTCACTAGAGTCCTCATGACTCAGCTCAGATACACATACTCCCCCATAGAGGAAGTACCAACATCTAGTCCAGAAGAAAGATAAGGCTCATATACCACTGGATGGATGCAACCAACTGCATCACTTCTCAAAAGTAGGCTGGGGCATAACCCCAAGCATACCTCTCAAATATTCAAATGTATCCTTAGGCAAAGGCTTTGTAAATATATCTGCTATCTACTCCTTTGTACTTATGTACTCAAGTCTGACTTCTTTCTCAGCAACTTTCTCTCTTACAACATGATATTTGATCTCTATATGTTTTGTCTTAGAATGTAATACAGGGTTCTTAGACATACTAACTGTGTTGGTGTTGTCACAATGTATGACAATAGGTTCAACAAACTTTATTCCAATATCCTTCAACATTTGCTTCATCCAAATTATCTGGTTACAATTCTTTGCTGCTGCTACATATTCTACTTCTGTTGTGCTCTGTGAGATACAATTCTACTTCTTGCTTAGCCAAGAAACCAATCTTCCTCCAAGGAAAAATGCTCCACCACTGGTGCTTTTCTTATCATCAACACTACCTCCCCAATCAGCATCTGTATATGCACATAGGGTAAAATCATCAAATTTTTCATACCACAATCCATAGTCCATTGTGCCTCTTAAATATCTCAGTATCCTCTTTACTGCTGCATAATGTGATTCTCTAGGTTCAGCTTGAAATCTTGCTATAATTTCAACTGAATGTGCTATATCAGGTCTTGTATGAGTCAAATATTGCAATCCTCCAATCATAGATCTGTATTTCTTATGTTCAACTATTGGTGTTTCATCTGTGCTAGATAATTTATGTCCAATTACCATAGGTGTTCCAACTGGTTTACAATTCTTCATTCCAAATCTTTTCAACAAGTCATTTAGGTACTTTGTTTGACTTACAAAGATACCATCATTTTTCTATGTTATTTGCAATCCCAAAAAGTATTTCATTTCAAATTCAGTCTTCATTTCATCAGCAAATTTGTCACTAGCTTCATCTTCTCCTCCAAAAATAATGTCATCAACAAAAATAACTATAACCAACAAACTATTTTCAATTTCTTTTGTGTACAGATTGCTATCAGTTGTTCCTTTTGTAAATCCCAACTTTAACAAATACTTGTCCAATCTTGCATACCAAGTTCTAGGTGCTTGTTTTAGTCCATATAAAGCTTTCTTCAATTTACATACCATGTCTCCTTCTTGAGTCAAAGGAAAACCTTCAGGCTACTCAATGTAGACTTCTTCTTTCAATTCTTCATTCAGAAATGCTGACTTCACATCCATCTGATATACTTTGAATTTCTTGTAAGCTGCATAAGCCAAAAACATTCTCACTGCTTCAATTCTTGCAATAGGTGCAAAAGTTTCTTCATAGTCAATTCCTTCTTGTTGTGAGTATCCCTTACATACCAATCTTGCTTTGTTTCTTACTACTTCTCCTTGTTCATTCATCTTATTTTTGAATACCCATTTAGTTCCAATAACATTCTTATTTTTAGGTCTAGGGACCAATTCCCATATCTTGTTCTTTTCAATCTGATCTAGTTCTTCTTCCATAGCATTAGTCCAACTTTCATCTTCACAAGCTTCACTAGTAGTTTTAGGTTCAATTTGAGAAATCAAACATAACTGTTCTTGTACCTTATTCTAAGTTAGAACTCCTCTTTTGATGCTTCCAATAATTTGTCCAATAGGATGATTTCTTGATAAACTCTTGTTAGGTGTCACTGTCTAAGATCTCACTTCAGGTGTAGGTTCTTCAATGACTTCATTATGGCTTTCATTCAACAAATCAATGCTAGTCTCATAAAATAATTCAGTAGATCTAGTGTTAGGTTTAGGATGAGCTTCTTCATCTGATTCATAATCAAGCATTCTTTCCTAAATTTTGAACTTTTCATCAACTTTAGCATTTGCACTCTCAACAATAGTCTTAGTTCTTTTATTGTAACATCTATAGGCTTTCCTTTCCAAAGAATATCCAAGAAATATACCTTCATCACTTCTAGGATCAAACTTTCCAATATCATCATCTCTTTTTATATAACATTTTCTTCCAAAGATTCTAAAATACTTAACTAAGGGTGCATGTCCAAACCATAATTCATAGGGTGTCTTGTCTGTGTTTGCTCTGATTTGTACTCTGTTCATTGTATACACTATTGTGTTCACTGCTTCTCTCTAGAATGTCTTCACCAAATCATTCTCAAATAACATAGCTCTTGTTGCTTTAGTCACTGATCTATTTCTTCTTTCTACAATACCATTTTGTCTAGGTGTTCTAGGGGCTGAAAACTATCTCTTAATGCCATTTTCTTCACAAAAGGTGTTAAACTCTCTAGAAGTAAATTCTCCACCTCTATCAGATCTCAAACATTTAATCTTCATTCTAGATTCATTCTCAACTTTATTCTTAACAATCTTAAAATTATCAAATGCTTCATACTTTTCTTTAAGAAATGCAATCCACATCATTCTTGTAAAATCATCAACAAGAATCATAAAATACCTTTCTCCATAGAATCCTCTAGTCCTGGTAGGACTACTCAAATCTGTATGAACAATCTCCAACTTTTTTGCAGATGTAAACTTCTTACCACGAAAAGAACTTCTCTTCTGTTTAGCCATCACACATTCTTTGCAAATCATGTTAGTAGGCTTCATAATTTAGGCAAATCTCTTACTGCAAGTGTAGTAATTACTTTCACAATTTTGTCAAAGTTTATATGACAAAACCTTCTATGCCATAACCAACTGTCATCAATCTTAGTAATCAAATATGTCATCTTAGTAGGATTCAACTTAAATACATTACCTCTAGTTCTAGAGCCAGTTCCAATCAGATTTCCATCTTTATCCTTTATCACACAAGTTTTCTCAGTAAACCAAACTTGATATCCCTTATCAACTAATTGTCCAACACTCAAAAGATTATGTTTCAATCCATCCACAAAATAAACATCATTAGTATTAGTCTTTCCATCAAGAGTAATAGATCATATACCTTTAATCAGGCAAGGTGCATTGTTTCCAACTCTAACAACTCCTCCATCATATTCGTTAAACTTTATGAACTTTTTCATGTCTCCAGTCATATGATGTGAACAACCACTATCTATAATCTAATCAGCTTTCTTTTCAACTTGAGAAACTAAGGCTTTTTCTTCCTTAACATCAGTTTCAGGATTCTCTTCTTTAATTGCTACAAATCCTATGTCATCATTATTCTCAGTATCACTTTCACTTAGAGTTCTCTCTATACTAGCTTCACGATCTTCATCATTAGCATAATAACATTCCTTAGATCTTCTAGGTTTGAAATTGTTTCTGTACTTTTTAAATCTCTTAAGACATTTAGATGCAAAATGACCATATTCTTAACAAGTCCAACATTTAAAAATTTTCTTACCATCTGGTTCTCTCTTCACAATCAAGAAAATACCTTCTTCAATCTTCTTGTCTTCTTCATTTCTAGATCTACTGCTGCCAGCATAATCTCCACTCACACTGATGCTTCTTGACAAAGTAGGGTGAACACTAAGAGCACTGAATGTTGTCTCCATTCTAGGTAAGTCTCCTGATAACCTCAGGTTCATTTCTGATGCTTCCAATCTTCCAAGAAGAGTCTCTCTTGTAAAGTTTGTAGTACAAGGTATAACTTGTTCAATCATCTGTGTTGTCTACTTAAATACAGGAGTCAATGTTCTCAGAATTTTCCATATCACTTCATTCTCTATCTTTGTTCCTCCACAAGATTTTATACCTGTAACAATTTCTGACATTCTACCAATATAGCTTCTAACAGATTCATCTTCCAACATTCTTATATCTTCAAATGTACATATCCAATTATGTAATCTAACTCTTTTTGCATGTTCATCACCTTCAAAAGTAGAGTGTAACGCATTCTAAATTTCATGAGGTTTTTTCAAATATTTTACTTGCCTGTACTCATTTTTCAGAAGGGCTATCAAAAGTGCTTCTCTTGCAAGTATGTTACACATGAATATATCTCTTTCATCAGTAGTACATGTTTTGAGATTGTCCTCTTCAATGATAGTCTTATCATTCTTTGTAATCAACCAATAACCTAGTCCTAAACACAGTAGGTGTGTCTTCATCTTTTCTTTCCAGCTGTCAAAATTTACTGCATCAAACTTAGGGCTTTCCTTCTTGAAATTCGCCATGGATCTCCTTAAGCTGTTAAAATTCTTTTTCAAGGACCTGCCGCTCTGATACCAATTGTTAGAAAGTAAAGTCCACCAAGATAACTAAGAGGGGGGTGGGGGGGTGAATCAGTTATTAGATAATTATAACTTTTATCAACTTCAACAACATTAAATCATGTAAGCAATATAATTACCAACTATATAAAGATATTCATACACAATAACACAATGACACAAGATATGTTGACTAGGGAACCTCTTGATCAAAGAGTAAACCCCGGTGGGAATTATGCCCACAAAAGATGCACTAATATGAATATTCCTTGTGAAAGGGTGGACTCTATTAGGAGTCTTATGAAATACATTCAGTACATATGAATCCCTGTTAGGAGATTTTGAATCCCTGTTAAAAGATTCTAACCCTGTTAAGAGTTATGGAAGACAAAAGGACCCACTGCCCAAATAGCTTCAGGGTAAGATCACTGAACACACTGTCCAAATAATCTTTGTATTACTCTTGATAGAATAATATGTTACCTCTTCTTTGACTGTGCCAAACTGCACTCACTGTTACACCAGATCTCAATTTCAGATCTTTGTACTTCGCATGTCTTCCTTCACAAATTTGCTTTCACATTTAGCTCTTTTCTTCACTTCATATACTTATCATCATTACAACAAGGAAACACATTCCTTCCTTTATACCACACTCAAATAATTACAAATGAGTCGGCATACAATTACAAAATAAAATTTTCCACACGCTACATCAAAATTACACAAAATTGTCGGCTTCCAAATACAATAATTCTTCACTCGTACAACCTCAAAGTTTGTGATGTCATCCACATCACTAACAATGTGTCTTCAACTTCCCTTTAACTGCGCAAAACTAGATTCCATCCTGATTAGGAGATATAATCCAATTTCCACAAACCGCTACTCAGGAACACTGCCTGAATATTGCTTCCACCAAAATGCTCATAACATCCATGAATAAATGAACTAATATCTGTGCTCTTAACCATAGACATATAACATATCAAAGAATATATCCTCAACATCGCATAGCTCCAACTACAATATCCCATGTGTGCTAATTCAAACTCTGTCTGCTTCTCTACAAGTCTCCAAAAGATCATCGTGTTGACATCAATGACAATCATAGTCATGAATGCAACAACAATTGCTACAGAATGACTTCCAAACATTCAACATTCATTCCTAACACACTACCTGAGGCTGCAAGGGCATTTCATCTGACTTTGTTGGGTGCCCCATGCGCTGACATCTATCACAGTGCCTTGTATATTTTGCTGCATCTTTTTGCAAAGTAGGCCAGTAGTATCCAATGGTTAGAATTTTATAGGTTGTTCTCTTCACTACAAAATAGCCTCCACACGGCTCATCGTGACATGCCCATAAAATGTCATACACTACAACATTTAGGGTTAAATTTTGAAGCCAATTTGTGACGCCACTACAATTTGTGTTTTTTTTTGTTTTTTTTTCAAGTGCCTCCAATGGTGTCGTAATAGAGACGATAATGTCATAATTGCGACACCCATTTGGTTATAAACAAAAAGAAAAGAAAAAGAAAGTGTAATTTTTAATTTGTGAATTCGAAGAGCTACCACAAAGATGGCACTGCACTTTTACGTGGTGTGAAGAGGGCATTCGAGTTTGGCGTGTGCAAAGACGCTGGCACCGTGTGGGAAGAGGGAACTAGCACTTGAGGTAGGCATTCGAGCTTTGTCTTCTCATTAACTCAATTTTAGTGGCATTCTTTACATCTTAGCATTGTTAATAGTTGCATTGTTTACATCTTAGCATTTGGAATTCTCGATGACCCACAAGCTTTGAGAGCTAGGGCATCGTTGCTATTACCTTCAAGGCATTGTGTGAAGTGTTTGATCTCTCTTTATTTGTTTTGCTGTTGATATTCACTATGTGGTACTCCCTGTTTATGATCATTTCATGAGGAAATGTCTTGATGGCTCATGGGCTGCAAGCTAGGGCATCGTACATTGTTTATGAGCTCATTATTGAATACTGGCATTATTTACATCTTTTCATTTGGAATGCTTGATGACCCGTGAGGTTTGAGAGATAGGGCATCGTTGCTATTACCTTCAAGGCATTGTGTGAAGTGTTTGATCTCTCTTTATTTGTTTTGCTATTGATATTCACTATGTGGTACTCCCCATTTATGATCATTTCATGAGGAAATGTCTTGATGGCTCACGGGCTACAAGCTAGGACATCATACATTGTTCATGAGCTCACTATTTAATACTAGCATTGTTTACATCTTTTCATTTGGAATGCTTGATGACCTATGAGCTTTGAGAGCTAGGGCATCATTTCTATTACCTTCAAGGCATTGTGTGAAGTGTTTGATCTCTCTTTATTTGTTTTGTTGTTGATATTCACTATGTGGTACTCCCCGTTTATGATCATTTCATGAGGAAATGTCTTGATGGCTCGTAGGCTACAAGCTAGGGCCTCATACATTGTTCATGAGCTCACTGTTTAATATTTGGTTAGACCATGTAAATGGTATCAGGCCAACCCAATCAGCCCAACAAAATGTGTCATGTTTATCTTTGTCGAATACACTCGTTCACCATTTTGTTCTTGTTCTTCACACAAATATTACATCAAAAGTAATTGTAAACAATGATTCAAAGAAAAAAGAAATAACTACAATAGATCAGACCCCAAAAGAATATAGTCAAGGAGAAATATTGCCCTAATCAGAGACAAAATGAACTCTTAATGTAAGCAAGCATGGAACCAAAGAGGGGAAAGTAAGGCACCAACCAGACTCGGGAAATATAGCATTTGAAATTATAGAGGACACTGATAGAACAAGGAGGTTAGCCCACACAAATTTTGTACATTGCCCACACAAGATTAGCTATAAAGATCTTAGCCTTCTTCTCCCTTGAATTCACAATAAGACTAGTTAAAATTGAATGCTCTTAGTTTTTCTTCAAATCTATTTGAAACTCCTATGAATTCACTGTGCATCAAGTATGATATATGAAGGAATGAATTTGAAATAAGAAAGAAAAATCTTTTTGTTTAAAAAATAGCATAATTAAGCCTCAAACAAAAAAAGTGCAAACTTATAAACTTACAAGCTATATATACCACCCTGATCCGCTAAAAAGGTCTTAGCCTTCTTCTCCCCTGAAATCACAATAGGAACAAATACAATTCAATACTCTTAGTTTTTATTCAAATCTATTTGAAACTCTTATTAGCTCATTGTCCAATAGTTAAACTAACCTATGACTTCAAAGGAGGAATTATGAAATATAGTTGTAGGTAGTTATCTCTTCTATAATGATGGAGGAGTCAAAGGTAATGATCAATGAGGTTGCTACTATTAGATCATACATTAATACACTTACTATTTTGAATTTGAGCTTGGGCATCATAAAATGTTATTGTTTTCATTGCATGCTTGCTGCTGTTGTGCACCATATATTGTTTTATACACTATTTATTTCATTGAGACTGTGAGCTTGGCATTTGTAATGTATTTTCTTTTATTGGATCAATGCTACCATGTTGTTGATTCAGTGTATGGCTTGACTATGCACATGCATGATTGTAGATAAGGATCAGTAACAGGGTGCCAGACATTGCGTAAATCCTTTGGATCTAACCCCATCTTTTCCTTCCTTGCAGGTTTTGGATCATGCAAGAGCATACTGGATTGAACCCTAGGTCAACACTTCATTACTTCAGAAAATATTTGGTACCTTTATTATTTATGTTTATCCACTTATGTATGTTTGCTTATTCATTCATATTCTTCTAAAAGTTGGGTATTAGTGACCATATAGACCATTCTTGATGAAATTTGGCATGAAATTTTATAACATAGTTTCTTAGCATTTGATCTTTATATGGCAGCCATGACTTGCTGTAGGCATTCGAGCTCATTAACTCTATTTCATTTTGATGGCATTTCTTGATGGTACTTCCCATTTATGATCATTTCATGAGGAAATGTCATGATGGCTCATGGGCTGCAAGCTAGGGCATCATGCATTATTTATGAGCTCATTGTTTGAGCACCTCATGTCCCTATTTGATTGGTCGGTGCTCTATTTTTTATATTGATGCTATTAGATCAAATAGGGATATCAGTAATAAAATAATACACTTACTATTTTGAATTTGAGCTCTGGCATCATGAAATGTTATTACTGTCAAAATAGTAAGTGTATTAATGTATGATCTAATAGCAGCGACCTCATTGATCATTACCTTTGACTCCTCCATCATTATAGAAGAGATAACTACCTACAACTATATTTCATAATTCCTCTTTTGAAGTCATAGGTTAGTTTAAAATGGAGAGGGGTCTCGAAATATCGTAAGTAAAAACATTACACGATGGGATTTAGATTAAGTACAATATGAATTCACATGCTTTTAATTATGTTACACTTTTAAAATTATCACTCATTGGTCATTTGACAATTCAAGATATAAGTATCTGAATATAAACTATTGTAAAAGGAAGAAACACATATGTATCATCATTTAATACAAAATATAAAAGTATCCCGTAGACACATAGTTGCTATTATAACAACCATCCTCTAATCCCATGGTGTACTAGTCTCAAGGTAAGAACAATTTACTTAAGCCATCATATAAGTATCATCCTAAAGTTTAAATAGACATTGACTATGGATATACAACACTAAGCCATAATAAATTATAGAGTTTCACTGTAATTTCTATGTCCACTTAAAATCATCCTACTACTTACACTACAATTTCTATGTCCACTTACAATAATAAATTACAGAGTTTCACTGCAATTTCTATGTCCACTACCATTAAAATATATCACTCATCTTGTTATATAGGCATCCTTCTCATTAAGTGTTTCCATTAAAATATATCACTCTTGTTATATAATGTATATGCATACTTGTTTAAAATGTCATATTTGTTGCTCTTAAATATTATTACCATTTCACTCAAATTTACATGACATTAAAGCCAAGCACAAAATGTATACATACGTGTAAGTATAGGAGAAGCTAGATTCAACAATTATTGAAAAAAAAAAAATTATACCAATAACAACTTACGAGAAACTATACTTGTGCTTACCACACCATACCTCAACATCATAATGCTTATCATTTTCAAGCTTGAGCGAGGCTTCGTACCATGCACCGTCCATAAATTTATACGCAACGCTGATTTAGGCTGGAGGTAAACTACATGTGTCATGTAAACAACATGGTTGAATGCAATATCTTTTGCGCATTTTCAAGAGTTTTCCCACCAATACAAGTGTAAATAATGCATTGAACGTAATCTACGAACACTGTGTGGTATGAAGTTTCACTGAAGCTTGAAATATATCACTCCTCATGTTATTGTCAAAATTAAATTCAAATATTTCTCCAAACATTTATTCTTGTAGAATTAAGATATCCTTATCTCAATAATAAAACAATCTTCCATAATAGCTTTTGAATCACATTAACACACACCCATGTTTTGTAGCATAGTTCATTTTAGAAGTGTATGGCTTGACTATGCACATGCATAATTGTAGATGAGGATTAGTAATAGGGTGCCAAGCATTGCTTAGATCCTTTGGATCTAACCCCATCTTTTCCTTCCTTGTAGGTTTTGGATCATACAAGAGCATACTGGATTGAACCCTAGGTCAACACTTCATTACTTCAGACAATGTTTGGTACTTTCATTATTTATGTTCATCCACTTATGTATGTTTGCATATTCATTCATATTTTTCTAAAAGTTGGCTATTAGTGACCATATAGGACCATTCTTGATGTTTTTGGTTCATTTAATGAAAAGATGTAAATAGGGACATCAGTAATAAAATAGGGATATCTTAATCTTTATGAGCTCAAATTCAAAATAGTAAGTGTATTATTTTATTACTGATATCCCTATTTTGAAGTGTTTGATTGTTTATATTACCTTCAAGGCATTGTGTGAAGTCTTTGATCTCTCTTTATTTGTTTTGTTGTGCATATACCTTCTCTGATCAACTCTGATATGTACAGGTGATGAACATTCATATTTTCCTAAGCTGTACTTTGAGATTTCCTACAACAAATGTACTATTATGAAAATCATCACAAGTCAATTTGTTGCAAGAAACCTCACAGTACACATGTTTGGATGACATTGTTTACATCCTAGCATTTGGAATGCTCGATGACCCGCGAGCTTTGAGAGCTAGGGCATCGTTGCTATTACCTTCAAGGTATTGTGTGAAGTGTTTGATCTCTTTTTATTTGTTTTGCTATTGATATTCACTATGTGGTACTCTCTGTTTATGATCATTTCATGAGGAAATGTCTTGATGGCTCACGAGCTACAAGCTAAGGCATCATGCATTGTTTATGAGCTCACTATTTGAGTACTTCATGTCCCTATTTGATTGGTCAGTGCTTTGTTTGTTATATTGAGTTTACATCATATATTTAGTCTTAATAAATATCTTATAAAACAACATAAAACTAACCCAAAATACTTTGTCTTAATAAAATCTTAATAAAACAATATATTTAGTCTTAATAAAATCTTATAAAATAACATATATTGTGTGAAGTGTTTGATCTCTCTTTATTTGTTTTGCTGTTGATATTCACTAGCTATGTGGTACTCCCTGTTTATGATCATTTCATGAGGAAATGTCTTGATGGCTCGTGGGCTGCAAGCTAGGGCATCATACATTGTTCATGAGCTCATTGTTTAATACTAGCATTGTTTACATCTTTTTATTTGGAATGCTTGATGACCCTCGAGCTTTGACAACTAGGGCATCATTTCTATTACCTTCAAGACATTGTGTGAAGTGTTTTATCTCTCTTTATTTGTTTTGCTATTGATATTCACTATGTGGTACTCCCCGTTTATGATCATTTCATGAGGAAATGTCTTGATGGCTCGTGGGCTGCAAGCTAGGGCATCATACATTGTTCATGAGATCACTGTTTAATACTGACATTGTTTACATCTTTTCATTTGAAATGCTTGATGACCTACGAGCTTTGAGAGATAGGGCATCATTTCTATTACCTTCAAGGCATTGTGTGAAGTGTTTGATCTCTCTTTATTTGTTTTATTGTTGATATTCACTATGTGGTACTCCCTGTTTATGATCATTTCATGAGGAAATATCTTGATGGCTCACGAGCTATAAGCTAGGGAATCATGCATTGTTTATGAGTTCATTGTTTGAGCACCTCATGTTCCTATTTGATTGACTAGTGCTCAAATAGTGAGCTCATAAATAATGCATGATGCCCTAGCTTGCAGTATGTGAGCCATCAAAACATTTTCTCATGAAATGATTATAAATGGAGAGTACCACATAGTGAATATAAACAACAAAACAAATAAAGAGAGATCAAACACTTAACATAATGTATGTTGTTTTATAATATTTTATTAAGATTTTATTAAGACAAAGTATTTTGGGTTAGTTTTATGTTGTTTTATAAGATTTTATTAAGACTAAATATATGATGTAAACTCATAATTATACTTGATATATATATACTTCAAAGGAGGAATTATGAAATATAGTTGTAGGTAGTTATCTTTTCTATAATGCTGGAGGAGTGAAAGGTAATGATCAATGAGGTTGTTGCTATTAGATCATACATTAATACATTTACTGTTTTGAATTTGAGCTCGGGCATCATGCAATGTTATTGTTGTCATTGCATGCTTGTTGTTGTTGTGCACCATATATTCTTTTATACACTGTTTATTTCATTGAGATTGTGAGCTTTACATTTGTAATGTATTTTATGTTATTGGATCGATTTCACCATGTTGTTGAAGCTGTAGATGCATTGAATCACCACTGTCATTCTATTTTGATAGCAGCAATATAACAAATAGAGCACCATCCAATCAAATAGGGACATCAGTAAGACATTTAATGCATTATTACTTTATCATGATGATAAAAAATTTATTAGCTCAAAGCACATAGAATGTGGGTAGCTTCATTACTTCATTAGATTTGTACCTTTGTTAATTTCACTAGCATCATGCAGCTTTCTTACTTATCCTTTAAAATGTAGATTCAAATATACTCCATGCCATAGGATTAATATATAGATGATGCAGATTTGTGTAGCTCTTTGTTTTGATGTAGCTTACTCACTGCATGCAATGGGGCCTCCTTGGGGCTGTCAACCATGTTGTGATGTTATGATCTTTACTTGAAATCCATGATGTACTCCTCCCTTAATATGCATATTTGATGCTTTTCTCCTCTGATTTGATGATGATGTATGCCCCTTCCATTGCTTACTCATGCTTGCTCATGACTGCCTTGTGCTAATGGGCATGGTGTGTGACTGTTGTGGGTGCATCATTTGGAAATGATGTCACAACAACACCAGATGAAACAACAACATCTGGTGTTGTTGTTGCATTTTTTGAATGATGTAGTCACAATAGTGACTCACCAGGTGTTCATGTAGACATAAATGCAACCATTTACTCTTTGCAACATTCTTCTGAGTGCAATGTCCTGTAGCATGGTTTTTCTTTCAGAAGTGTATGGCTTGACTATGCACATGCATAATTGTAGATGAGGATTAGTAATAGGATGCCATTCATTTCTTAGATATTTTTTTATCTAACCCCCATCTCTCTTTTCTTTGTAGGTTCTGGATCACACAGGGGCACACTAGATTCATACCCGGGTAAAAAATTCATCACTTCAAGCAATGTCTGGCACCCTTATTATTTATGCTCATCCTCTTATGTATGCATGTGCTCTTGCATTTTCCTCTGAAATTTATTTTCCTTGTATAGTATATACAAGTTATTTTTCATATATATACATGTAATCTTTAGATGTAAAAATTAATTTTCCTTTACATGTATCTTTGCATGAAGTGAACACAAATTAAACAAGATCATGTAATAATTTAAACTAAGGTACTGTAGTTACTCATCTAGTAATTAGTTCCCCAAACCATTACTAAGGATTGAACATAAGTCTAAGTCCCCAGACCTATTGTTCTATGTGTCTTTATTGCCTTCATAATTTTGGTTCAACCCCTATAGGATGCCCAAGCCTAGAGGCCAAGGAAAGTACCCAAGAGCACTTGAAAGAAAGATGAATGAAACCATTTTCCTTATGTGGGTAAACCCATATAAGTGTTCTTCCTTTTTATCAAAACTCCTACTTGAGGATCCACAATCATGCATTTATGTTCAAGACTTATTATTACCTTGGTCTTTTTGAATCTTAGGATGACATCTCAATTGGGAAAGGCAAACCAAAACCTTTCATAGACCAATAACAACCAAGGCATGTGGGTGCTCTTCTTTTGTATAGTTATACTTATAAAATATATGTACAGCTATAAAATTTCATGCCTTGAAATTTTATAACATAGTTCCTCTTCATCAAAATAGAATGGAAGTCGTGATTCAATGCATCTGCCCACATTCTATGTGCTTTGAGCCAATGAAATTTTTATCATCATGATGAAGTAATAATGCATTAAATGTCTTACTGATGTCTTTATTTGATTGGTCGGTACTTTGTTTGTTATATTGTTGTTATAAAAATAGAATGGCAGTGGTGATTCAATGCATCTACAGCATCAACAACATGGTAGCATTGATCCAATAACAGAAAATACATTACAAATGTCAAGCTCACGGTCTCAATGAAATAAATAGTGTATAAAATAATATATGGTGCACAACAACAGCAAGCATGCAATGACAGCAATAACATTGCATGATGCCCGAGCTCAAATTTAAAAAAGTAAGTGTATTAATGTATGATCTAATAGCAACAACCTCATTGATCATTACCTTTCACTCCTCCATCATTATAGAAGAGATAACTACCTACAACTATATTTCATAATTCCTCCTTTGAAGTGTATATATATATATATATATATATATATATATATATATATATATATATATATATATATATATATATATAAAGTATAATTATGAGTTTACATCATATATTTAGTCTTAATAAAATCTTATACAACAACATAAAACTAACCCAAAATACTTTGTCTTAATAAAATCTTATAGAATAGCATATATTGTGTGAAGTGTTTGATCTCTGTTTATTTGTTTTGTTGTTGATATTCACTATGTGGTACTCCCCTTTTATGATCATTTCATGAGAAAATATCTTGATGGCTCATAGGCTGCAAGCTAGGGCATCATGCATTGTTTATGAGCTCACTATTTGAGCACCTCATGTCCCTATTTGATTGGCTGGTGCTCAAACAGTGAGCTCATAAACAATGCATGATGCCCTAGCTTGCAACTTGGGAGCCATCAAGACATTTCCTCATGAAATGATCATAAACGAGGAGTACCACATAGTGAATATCGACAACAAAATAAATAAAGAGAGATCAAACACTTCACACAATGCCTTGAAGGCAATAGCAACAATGCCCTAGCTCTCAAAGCTTGCGGGTCATCAAGCATTCCAAATGAAAAGATGTAAACAATGTCAGTATTAAATAGTGAGCTCATGAACAATGTATGATGCCCTAGCTTGTAGCCCGCGAGCCATCAAGACATTTCCTCATGAAATGATCATAAACGTGGAGTACCACATAGCTAGTGAATATCAACAAAAAAACAAATAAAGAGAGATCAAACACTTCACACAATATATGTTGTTTTATAAGATTTTATTAAGACTAAATATATTGTTTTAGTAAGATTTTATTAAGACAAAGTATTTTAGGTTAGTTTTATGTTGTTTTATAAGATATTTATTAAGACTAAATATATGATGTAAACTCAATATAACAAAAAAAGCACAGGCCAATCAAATAGGGACATGAGGTGCTCAAATAGTGAGCTCATAAACAATGCACGATGCCCTAACTTGCAGCTTACAAGCCATCAAGATATTTCCTCATGAAATGATCATAAATAGGGAGTACCACATAGTGAATATCAACAACAAAACAAATAAAGAGAGATCAAACACTTCACACAATGCCTTGAAGGTAATAGCAATGATGCCCTAGCACTAAAAGCTCACAGGTCATCGAGCATTCCAAATGCTAAGATGTAAACAATGCCACTATTAACATTCATATTGTGCCATTAAATCAACAAATGCCATCAAAATGAAATTGAGTTAATGAGAAGACAAAGCTTGAATGCCTACCTCAAGTGCTAGTGCCTTCTTCCCACAAGGTACCGGCCTCTTCGCACATGCCAAACTTGAATGCCCTCTTCGCGCCATGCAAAAGTGTAGTGCCATGTTCGCGACAACTCTTTGAATTCACAAAAATTATAAATGACACTTTTTTTTTTCTTTTTTTTTTTGTGTATAACCAAGCTGGTGTCGCAATTAAATCAACAAATGCCATCAAAATGAAATTGAGTTAATGAGAAGACAAAGCTTGAATGCCTACCTCAAGTCATGGCTACAATATGAAGATCAAATGCTAAGGAACTATGTTATAAAATTTCAAGGCATGAAATTTTATAACTGTACAAATATAAAATTTCAAGGAATGAAATTTGACCTCTGATTTGACCTTGATAATGTCCCCTCCATTGCTTATGCTTGATCATCTCTGCCTTGTGTTGATGGGCATGTTGGGTTACTGTTGTGGATGCATCATTTGGAAATGATGCCATAGCAACACCAGATGGAACAACAACATATGGTGTTGTTGTTGCACTATTTGGATGATGCAGTCACAACAATGATTCACCAGGTGTTCATAGAGACATAAATGCAACCACAACATTGATTCACCAGGTGTTCATAAAGACATAAATGTAGGGCTTCATTTGGATTCCAGTGCCTATACACTGCACATGTTCCTGAGTGCATTTTCCTGAGTGCACATGTTCTGTAGCATAGTTCCTTTTAGAAGTGTATGACTTAACTATACACATACATAATTGTAGATGAGGATCAATAATAGGGTGTCAAGCACTGCTTAGATCCTTTGGATCTAACCCCATCCTTTCTTTCCTTGCAGTTTCTGGATCATACATGAGCATACTGGATTGAACCTAGGGTCAACACTTCATTACTTCAGGCAATATCAAGTACCTTCATTATTTATGTTCATCCACTTATGTATGTTTGCATTCATTCATATTCTTCTGAAAATTGGCTATACTCATATTCTTCTTGTGTCTGAGTCTTTTAACTATGATCAATTTAATGATGTAAATCTTGACATAGAATTCAATATAAACCGATCATATATCCATTCTAAATGATATAGCTCCATTTGAATAAACATACATGCCAACCATTTGACAAAATGTCCATATGAAATCTAGAGAAATACATTAATTTTATAGTGAATTCATGATTTATAATGCCTCTTGATTTATAGTGAATTAATTTTATAGTGAATTCATAATTTATAATTTAGTTGTAGCAGCTCAATGTGTTTGAACTCAAGAATACCACTTACTTGGTTTCCTACAAAGCCTTTGGCGAAATCTGTCAAAAAATTAAAAGTTTGGTTGAAGTAAGTGTATAAATGAAGGATGAAACACATAGGAAGCTATGAGAAGGTGACATGAAGCTAATGAAAGGAGGCATCTCAATGTTGTTAAATCACAGGGGATTCTCTTTGTTCCATGCAATGGAGTGAGCTAATTCTGAAAGTATAAATAGATAATTTTAACAATGTATAAAGTCCTTCACAAGATGTAATAAAAAAAATGGCAAGGCACGAGAATTGTTTGATGAAATGCCACAATAGTGGTGTCTCATGTAATGCTGAGATGTTTAGTTATATGCAATACTGAGATATTCAAAATATTGTTGGATAAATAGATAATTTTAACAATGTATAATGTCCTTCACAAGATATAATGAAAACTATGGAGTGAACTATGTTTGTTTGATTATATAACTATTATCTTATGTAAGGTATCCCACACAGTCTCATGGATTGTCAAGTACAAGTCAATACACCCCATAGAGATTAATGTCTTTTACCATTTGTAAAATATCTCTCTCATTGCCACCTATCTTTCTCATTGCATGAAGTGCAAGTACCAGTGAATAGGTATTTGTCAGAATTGTCTTCCTCGAGAGAGGAAAATCTAAGAATGGAAGAAGAAAGTGAGACATTTAGTACATGTAATTCAATAAGATTGACTCAAGGTCAAAAGATCAGAAAGAAATTCAATAAACACATGAAATTTTTCCTTGCTTAGGGGGGTCATGTTCTTATGATGATGATAGCAAAGGTGACTCTGAGATTCCATTTAGGTACAAACATCTACAAAAACAATGGGTCCCCGATGAACTTCCTTCAATAAACACTGATTTTTATGTTAAAGAGAGGATATATCACATAGCACCATCTTCATTACATGGTTTGGGCCTATTTTCCATGGATGACATAAAGGTCTCTTACAAAAAAGTTGTCAAATTGATGGAGTATGTCGGACCTTGTTATAATTACAGCAGTTGGATGCATATTGTTAAATATAAAAAAAGTATGTGTAGGTATGCACTCACGACAAATTATATACAACAAAAAGTCAGTGAACAAAGTAAAAGAGTAGCTATATACATTGATGAAAGACCCAAAGCATCAGGGAATATTGCAGGTTTTATAAACAATTCATGGCCTGCATCAACTAAGAGGACACCCAATTGCATATTTGAGGCATGCGAGGGAAATCACGTATTTGTATGTGCGATCATATCAATACGTGGAGGCAAGGAGCTGCTTATCGATTACAATTTGAATCACATAGATACAAAAAACCCCATCACTATCATGGACAAGGTGGTACACATTTTGATAATTTTCTATTATTCAACGTAACTTAGAATAAGAACACATGTGTTTTAACATGTCTGAATGATTTTTTTTGAAATACAGAGCTATAGTATGGATCAAGAGCCACACGATACGCACGGTGGTGATAATTCTCATGGGACTTCTTCTTCCTGATAGGTAAAACTCATTGTTGTTGTACAAATGCACATACAAGAAAAATGTTAATGCGTATTTTTTGTTATGTTAATGCATTTTTTTGTTGTTCTACTATTTTGGATTGCTTTTAAATAAAAGGCTAATAATATTGTTCTCACAAATGAGTGCTGATCAGAAAAAGGGAAAGGAACAAGTAGTCCATGAGGAGCCGTAGAATGAGCAAGATCCATTCGATGTTGATTTTTTATCAGAGGTTAATCTTGTGGTTGCACTAGAAAGGGTCCTTCGTGTAGTATCAAAAGAGTTAGCTCGAATGGTAGATATTCAACCTCACACTCCTAAAATACAAAGGGAAATGGATATGTTGATTGGCCATGTTCAGAACTATAGAGCAAGTATTAATGTAGTTTTTAATTATAACAAAAGTTCAATAATGATTTTTATAGTATATTATTTTATTTATGTCATTAACTAAAATATATATGTGTTCTCTTTACAGGGGATGCTAAATAGATTAAAGGGCATTACCTCAAATGAAAATACTTTAGGTGGTACATCGCATGTTTTATCCTCCATCTTGTCCATGGTTATCCATATTTTTTTATGCTCTAACAATATTTTTGTTCAGCACCTACTATTGAACCTATGTTGAGTACGGTGCCTAGTATGAGGATCAGATCCACAGAGGTAGTTCCACCTGCAATGTCAAAAACATGTAGCATGACTACAGATGCGATGGCAACACCTACTATTGGTAAGTAGACTTCTCTTTTTCTCTTTTATTTATCATGTGTTTATTTCACTTGAACTATATATTCTTTCTTAGGGGGAATTTTGTAATATTGGATTAATTTTATGGAGGTGATGATGCAATTCCTAGATGTACTCATATTAAATGTATGGGAACAATACAGTGTGATCAATTGCTCATGAGCAATGAAGATGGACTTCCCTTGAGAGTAGCCCAACTTCTAGGTACTTTAAAGACCAATCCTTTCTTTTACTATACAATATAATACTCATAATGTAATGCACTAACCCCCTATGTGGTCCCTTGCAATAACTAATTATAATAATCTCGTAATTATCTCGCAGGGAATAATCTATTTTATGAAAAACTTAATGATGAATGTTTGCGCATTTTTGGGCCGACCATATGCACATGGTATCATATTTTGATTTCATTGCAAGATTAGATTTCATTTCATCCTTTTCTTCAAGTATATTAAAAGGTAGCTTCACTTCATTTATGAATCTAATAGTTTTTTTTCTTAAAAGGTGGTCATTACAAGATAAAGGGTTAAAGAATAAACTCATTGACTCTATGAAAACACTTTTTGGACCTGAAGTCTTTCATAGACTTAGACTCCTTGACAAAGAGGGCACTATTTTAAAGTATATTAGGGACAACTACAGGAGCCAAATAGAACACAACCCTTATTACGAGCGGCCTCCCTATATTCCTATTAATCAATGGGAGGATCTTTAAAAGGATGCACTTGAGAGATGTGCAAGACATAGTGGACAAGTAGTATCACCCGAGGAAAGAAGGTACACGATAATGTTAATAATGAAATTATGTACTATTTACTCTTTGTACTTATGTAATCTAACATATTTCAAATATCACATAGGTTTCCTGACACAACAAAGGCAACAGTAGTAAGAAAACAAAAGCACGGGCAACACAGGCTTGGCTCAGGTGGATATTCAAAACTTGTTGCATGAGTTGTAAGTATTAGTAAATGAAAAATCGTATGCAAATATTTATAATTAAATTGCAATCAATTTAGTTTTGATGAAATTCACTACAATAAAAATTCATGATACCAATAAAAAATGCAAGCCTTGGATTTCAAAAAATCGATTACAGAAGAGGACAAAAAAATAGGCTACAAACAAGGCTATAAAGTCGTGGCTAAACGATACCGAGCAATGAGTGCACAAGGTTCTTCTGCTGGATCTGTTGATCAGGTAAATAAGCCAATTGATTTTTATTTCAAGTTGAAAACTTTACCAATTACTATATTTGATGTTACGTTCCAACTAATTATTTACATTGGAATGCAGCTTGCCGATATTGATACTACACCGGCTAAGCACGACAGAGGCATCGATTCTAATGTGAATTGTAGTACTCAAGGTATACATTTTCTATTCGAATTTTGATTAATGAATATTTAATACAAGTAAACATGTTAAATTGAATTTGGCGTAGTAATAAAAATTTAATTATAATGTGTTGGGATTAATAAAACATTTTTTATTGCAGTTGCAGGGGATGTAGAGGTTGTTCCCGATGAGTGTGTTGAGGTTCAAGCCGCCAGGCAAGATGATGTGGTTGGATTAATAAAAATTTAATTATAATGTGTTGGGATTAATAAAACATTTTTTATTGCAGTTGCGGGGGATGTAGAGGTTGTTCCCGATGAGTGTGTTGAGGTTCAAGCCGCTAGGCAAGATGATGTGGTTGGACAAGGTAAAGAGTGTCATGTTTATGTTTTTCAAAGTATTGAAATGCTTGTAACAATAATGAATATATTTTTAAATTAACCCTAATTATGATAATATATTTTTAATTGAAGTCTTTTATTTGTTATTGTAGAGGACCTGCCTTTGCAAAGGACAGTGAGATCACGTGTACGACTGAGAAGAAATGATGATGTAGACATGGATACGCCTCTACAACAATATAAGGAAGCAAAAAAAAAGAAAAAGCCAAAAAAAATGATTCTCATTTATGCAACTTATTTGATAATGACTGATGTTTATTTCTTGATGTTTATTTGATAATGACTGATGTTTATTTACATGTGTTTGAGCTTAGTTCCATGTTTTCTTTCAATCTTGCATTTGAAATGTTAATGGGTTGCATACAAAGGTATGTCATAAGTCTATAGGGTTTTCTCCCTCCAAGTGTATTATTTCTATTATTGTTTCTTCTACTCTTCTCAAAAAATCTATTTATCGCTACTAGAAACACTGAGTTTCCTTTTATACACTGTTGTAATGTTGGAGGGGTTTTTGCTAAATTTTAGTGGATTTCATACTTTGGGAGAAATTAGTATTAGAATGTTCAATGGGTTTTTTTCTAAAACACACTACTTGAACAACAACAAAACTTGTAATACAAATGCTGATTGCAACTACCAAGTTAGAAGCTTCACAAAAAACCTTAAATCATCATCTTGTCTAGAATGGTTAATCAATTGTTTAAGGTGGATTAGTTATGATGATGAGACACACCATTTTGATTCTTGGAACTTGATTTGTAACCATAAGTGATGGAGTTGAGGGGAGATGAAGGAATACCAAATAGTGAATTTGGAAATTTTCATCAGAGAAATTGCAATGGAGGTCTGATCAATAGAGAAGATAGTAATGACCGTAGGAGAATGAATAGTGGTTACATTTGTAGTGGGGAAGAAAGTGGAGGCCATCCATGAAGAAACTTGTTGACAAAGATGGTGTACAAGAAACAAAGGAGACTAGTGTACTTTTTAATAATAACAAAAGTTCAATAATGATTTTAGATGTTAAGTGTGACAGTCTCTTGGTTTCAAGCAATACAGAAGGAGACGCCTAGTTCAATATACAATCTCAATTCATATACATAGGATATCAGGTGGAGCTGAAAAAAACAATAGGGTTGCATTTTTTATAGAGGTCTTTAATTGTGTATTTTAAGTTATAGACCATCATGAACATTGTAATTTTGACCTATTAAAAAAATGTAAACGTTTTATGTTTTCTCAGCTCCATCTACTATCCATGCATATTCTGCTTGTGTTGCATGCGCATTCTCAATTCAGAGTGGGAAAATCTTATTTTCGATGCGAGGAAGAGAAGCCAAACACATAAAGAACATGCAAATAAACACAACAACTACAAAACATAAATGTAGGTATCACAATAGCTGAGAAACATAAATGTAGGCATCATGGTCACAATTGTGTGGAGACACAACATAATTGAATGCTATACCTAGAAAATGCAACACAACCACTACTCCTGCAGTTCTAAGTTGACATTGCGGGATCCAAAAACCATATATAGATTCCTTATCTTTGGTTTTTGGATCCCGCAGTGTCAACTTGGAATTGCAGGAGTAGTGGTTGTGTTGCATCATCTGGGTATAGCATTCAATTATGTTGTGTCTCCAAACAATTGTGACCATGATGCCTACATTTATGTTTCTCAGCTCTTGTGTCCCAGGACCCCTTATGACCCTTTATGATCCCTAAGAATACATCTTAGAGGTCTTAAAGTTTTGTAAAGGGTCATAAGAGGATCCTAGGAGGGGCCATACGAGCTTCCACCTTCACGTGGTCAACCCTGTTAAGTAGAGAATGTTAAACTATTATCAAAATAAAGAGAAGCTCAATAATTTAAGATCTTAATCAACGTACGACAAATATATATTTCTTTTAAAAAAATAGTATGAGCCGTCGCAATTATGATGGAAACCAAAGAATAACTGATGATAAAACTAAAAGAGATGGCTATCTATTAGAAACATCAATCACTTCAAGGAGAAATGATCACTTTAGCTTGCCTCAAGAAGTCTTGACCCAAGATCAAGTCATATCGATCCATCTCAATGGCTACCAAATCAATAGATCTCTTCCAAGAACCTAGTCGCAAAGAAACACCACAGACCGCACTGTGAACCTATTGTGAAGAGGCATCCAATGTCTCATAAGTCTCATCAAATGACTCACTTTTTTTAATCCAAGTCTCTTAGCTCAGTTCACCAAGAAGAAGACTTCTTCGAAGTCATCACAGACACCATAGTGATCTACAAATTTCCATTGTGCAAGTTTTGCAAGTCAATTCACTACTACACTCCATAGGAACAAAGCACATCCAATTCAGACCAAAGAAGTCAAGAAGTTGCTCGAATCAGATCCAAATGCAATCAGGTCTGCATATATCCCATGAAAACATCAGGAAGAATGCATCTCTAATCGCTGCACTAGCTTCTTGTCATCTACCGAATCTACTGCAAAGTCATCTCTGAATGACAACCAAATCATGAGCATGAATAAAAGACCACCTTGCAAGTCGATCAAGATCTAAAAATAATGCAACCAGCTAGAGCCAGATCTACAAGAACACTATTCTTAATCGATACAAACTTGATCGACAAATATATATTTTTTTAAAAAAAATTGTGAATTTCGTTGCAATTACGTCCCTAGAAAAGTGATGACAATCTGTCAGAAACTTTCGATGAAAAACCATTGCATGCACAACATTTTTTTCAGTAAATAATCTACCAATGACGATTATCCATTGGAACATTAGGATGGTTAACCATCGCATGTACAAAATTTTTGTCGGTAAAGTAACTACGTCTGATGTCTACCCGTCAAAATTGGGATGACTACAAATAGACACGATGGTGTATTCACTGTGTTGAAACCCCTTTTTTGCGATGGCTATAGTCATCTTAATTATGATGCCAATCATAGCCATTATTTTTTTCAACTGCAAAACTACGACGATGGGTGGTGTCATAATATCGATGGTAAACTATCCCAATTTAGACGGCCTACCATTGGAAAAAGGTCTCAAATGTACTAGTGATAAGTCTCATCCTCTTGAACACATCTTTTGGTGACCTGGTCTAGACTTGTATAGAACATAAAGCCTAAGATCGATGAGAAGTTGAAACTCTTCTCAACCAGAAGTCAGTGTTGTTTGGGCGAGAAGTGAGGCGGTGTTCTTCCTATAGAAAGGTAGTTCATTATGTATGCATACCATGGATTAAAAAATTCAATGGAAAGCAAGTGCTCATCAGGGAAGCTATCATTAATTGCTACAGGATCATCTGGTACTTGTAGTCTTGATAAGAAATCAACCACCACATTAGCCTTGCCTGGTTTATCAATTATCTTCATATCAAATTCCTGCATGAGGAGTAACCAGCGTGCTAATCTGCCACTGATGGCAGGCATGTTCATCAAGTATTTGATGGCTGAATGATCAGTGTATTCAAATACTTCATAACTTGTAATGTAGTGTCTAAATTTGTTAAGTGCATAGACGACTGCTAATAGCTCTTTTTTTGGTGACAGTATAATTTAGCTCTGCACCTTGCAAGTTTTTACTAATATAGTAAATAGCATGTTCAACAATACCTTCCTTCTATCCTAGGACTGTACCAATGGCATAGTTAGATGCATTAGTGTGGATGTAAAATGATAGTTTCCAATTAGGTCCTCTTATAATATGTGTTTTTGTCAAAACATCTTTCAGCTGTTGAAATGATGCCTCACAGTCTTTTGTCCATTCAAACTCGGCTTCCTTTTTCAGCAAGTTGTACAAAGGTGTTGCAAGTTGGCTGAAATATTTTATGAATCTCCTGTAATAACCAACGTGGCCAAGAAAACTCCTGACATCTTTTTTCTTGACCGGTGTGGGAAGTGTGTTGTTGACTGCAATTTTTGCAGGGTTGCAGGGTCTACCTAGATTCCAAAAGATGAAAGGTAGTGTCCCAAGACAACTCCTTCCTCCATCATCATGTAGCACTTCTCATTGTTAAGGGAGATGTTATATTCCTATCATCTCTTGAGAACCTTCTCCAAGTTAGCTTGTGCCTCCTCAAGTGTAGTTCAATGAGTAGTGAAGTCATCCATGTATATTTCAACACAATCAATAGAAATGTCAGAGAAAATAGAAAGCACTACTCTTTGGAAAGTAGCAGGTGCGTTGCACAATCCAAATGGCAAGACTGAGTAAGAAAATGTTCCCCATGGATAGGTGAACATTGTCTTATCCTAGTCTTCTGGTGATATTTAGATCTGGTTATATCCACTAAAGCCATCTAGAAATGAAAAATATGTTTTACCAGCAAGATTATCAAGCACTTGATCGATGAAGGGTAATGGAAAGTGATCTTTTTTAGTGGCTTTATTAAGCTCCCTATAGTCTACACAAACTCTGCATTTTCCCCCCTTCTTTGGGATAATTAAAAGAGGGGAAACCCATTGGCTATCAAAAATAGGATAAATGAAACCAACACTAAGGAGAATCTGCAACTCTGTCTTCACTATATCTCTCAAAGAAGGATTAATTCTCCTTTGGGCTTGTCTAGTTGGCTTGCACTCAGGGCTTGTATAGATTCTATGGGTGCAAAGTTTAGGGTCTAACCCCCTCATATCAGTATAGTCCCATGCAAAGGCTTGTTGACTTTCTTGCAAAAGTTTAAGAAGACTGGACATCTAAGATGTAGTGAGACTCCTATTAACATTCAACTCTTTCCCTAAGGAAATTTCAACTCTTTTGACCTTATCCAGCATCAAAATTTCTGCAAATGATGGTGACTTTATTTCATGAGGCAACAAGGTGTGGAGATAATCAAATGTTGTAGGAGATTGAGGTGAGGACTGCTTGGGTAATATTGTTTGGAGGGAGCAGTTAGGAACAACACAAGAAAATTCCTCAGAACCATACTGGTTAGTGATAATTATTGTGAGTATATCATCTTCTTCTTGTGATACCATGAATGAATTTCTGTCAATGACCATGAGCTTTTGCACTAAATTTACTTCAAGGGAAACATCACCTAAATCTGGCCAGACAACCTAGTCAAGCTCTACTTGTGGTTTTGCTAGAGAATACAGGGTTAGCTTCTTGGTATTTATCCCATCTGATATGGTCATTTTTCCTAAGCAACATGCAATGCAAGCATCAGTTGTGGCTAACCAAAGTCATCCTAGGATTAATGGATATCCTCCTAGAGTGGCTTTGGGTGACAAGACTATGAAATCCGAAGGGTAATCTAATGAATCCAATGTTACAACAATATCTTCAACGATGCCATATGGCTTAACAGTGGAATTATCAGCTAATTGCAGTATTGTAGGTGTATCTCGTAAACCAATAATGCTAAGCCTCAACAAAACTTCCCTAGTCATGACATTGATTGATGCTCCTAGGTCGATCAGGACATTCTAAATTTGGATACCATTAATATGGATAGTGACTATTGGACTCCCTGGATTTGAGTACTTGGGCATTAAGGCTTTTCTTAGCATGAGATTAGAAAGTTGTCCTAGAACATGGATAGTGTCAAGGTCTTTTTTCTTCCTTCTAGGTTGCTTAATACAGGCTTCTTTTATGGCCTTGTTATAAATTGGGACTTCTTTAAGGGCATCCAACAAGGAAATTTGCACTGTCATTTGCTTGAGTTGATCAATTAAATCAACTGCTATAGGATTTTCTTTGGAAGGAGCTCATTGAGCCAATCTTTGCGGCTAAGGGGGATTCTTGAATACTGGTGTAGATTGAGGAATAGGTGGAACATCAGTAGGTTGGTTCACAAGTATGTCCCCAACATCAACAATTTTAGTTATTATAGGCTCCTTAGGTGAAGGCAACATAGTTCCTGATCTGAGATGGATATCATTTACTTGCAGGGAATAAGCTTGTTGCTTGCTGTTAGGATTTGGAGTTGGTTGAGTAGGAAGTTGTGTTGGATTTTGAGGGTTACTATTGGCTATAGGAGGTGGAGGCATAATAGCTTGTTGTTGAGGTGGAGGCATAAGAGCTTGCTGCTAATATTGTTGGTTAAGTCCTCACTGAGGTTGTTGTTGCTAGTTACCATGTGGTGGCCATTGGGTATTATGCTATGGTTGTTGATAGGGGTTAAATTGTTGTTGGTATGGGTTGAATGGTTGTTGTTGCTAGTAGGCTTGGTTATAGTGTAGCTATTGGTTAGACCAGTTATAATTCCAATTTTGTCCTTGAGGGCCAAAATTTTGAGGGTTATGGCGTGGCCATTGACTACTATTATTATTATAACCAAAATTATTCAACGGGTCTGGAGGAATAACTTGTCTCTGAGCCCATGGATGCCTTTGAGAAACATAGAAAAATTCTCCATTCTCCTCATCTATGGCTTTAAACTCAGTGGGCATTGAATGAGTGTCCACATATGCAACTGTCTTGCACCTATAATTTCTCTTCTTTTCTCTGCAATGAGAGTAGAATTCAGCCAGCATGGCATCTTCCTCCTCCTTCTTCCTTCGTGCTTGCATACTATCCAGATGAGTGGTGACATCATTAATGATGTATTTATTGAAGTCGGACAGAAGATTGGATAGCTCCACCTTAGACACCCCCGAACCACCATTGGACTTTTGTGGTAGGTCTCTAAGTCCCCTACCTTTCTTTACAATAGCCCTCGAATAATTTAGACGTATATTTTTTATGGCAGCCCCATTTTTCTATGTGATATCACCACCTAACATAAGATCTAAGGCTTTAATGTTGCCATCATGTACACCTTTCAAAAAAAGATGTTTTTTTTATTCCTTGTTCAGCTGGTGCTGTGTATTACGCTACAGGTTGAACATGAACCTTGAGACATAATCCTCCAAGGTCTCATCTTCCTTTTGGGACATTTTGAAAATATCATCCCCCTTCAAATCTCTACCCATACACTACTCTTTATACTTTGTAAGGAATAGATTGCTCATTGCATTCCAATCTACTACAACATTGGCACCCAACGCCATGAACCATCGTAAGGCAGCCTCTTTTAGAGAGGATGGAAACAACTTCAGCTTGTGGGCATTAGTTGTGTAGTCATAACTCCTGCAAAGGATGTCAAACTCAAAGAGGAAGGTCTCAAGGTCTTCTGTAATTAGGTCATAGAATTTGGGAAGTGCAACAGTAGGTATGTTCTTCAAATTTTGATTACCTTGTTGAGTAGGGATAGGGAAAGGAAAGGTGGGCTGACCCATTCTTGGAGGAGGACCCGGTGGTGGTGGTTGATAGATAATAAGAGCAAGTGGGTTGTCTTGATACTCAGGTTCAGAAAAAAAGTCATTCAAATGTAGTGATTCTTCAGAGGATGAAGGTGAGGATATTTGTTCTTGAGCATCAACAAATGGATTTTCAAAGGGTTCTTCTTCTTCATTCTCATTTTGGGGTTCCTCAGGCTCTAGATGAAAAATAGAAAATGGTTCCTCCTGATTGTTCTGAGGAAGAAATCTCCCAAGGTGGTCTCTCCTTCTATGCATAAAATGCTTGCTTAAGACTAAGCTCTAGATTATTAGAATTGAAAATGCAAATACTAAGATAAGTTTGAATTAACACCATCCCCGACAACGACACCAAAAATGCTTGGCCAAATAATGGTATCAGAAACTCATAGCAATGGACTGCCTATTTCAGGATTGGACACCCTAAATGATTTCTAAATGAATTATTCAATCTCATTTAATTATCGACCAGGGATGTAAACTTGGAATGACATTCACAAAGTATATGTTTCAAACTCTCTTCAATCTTAAGACTAACCTACAGAATTAAAATGCTCAAGCTTCAGGAAAACTATGCTAAAACTAGTAAATGAATTTACTCTTAACAAAGCATGTAATCACGGTAGGAGTTACTCTAACTACCTATGCTACAGGAATAGTCTACCGATTATGTTATCAGTGGCTGCATGAACAATAGAGTTCTACTTACTTAGAAATGAATAGGAAAATGAATTCTACTCTAACAAAGCAATTCACTCACCAAGTGTGCCCCCTTGGATGAGTGAATGGAAAATACAATCAAGATAAAAGATTTAGACATGAACTGTGCATTCTATTCATTCATTCATGGAAAATGATTACACTTGATTGAAAACAATATCACGATAGTTCTATTATGAAAATCAACTCATTCGACTAACTCCTAAAGAGTTGCAACAGTCGTTTATTTGAAGGAAAACTACAACTAACTCCTAAATCTAAGATCAATCCATAAATGAGAATCATTACATATTCATAAAGTTTTAGAATAGAAACATCATTAATCAGGAATTAATCTCCCAGGAATATAGCATGTTGAGGGAACTAAATCCACGTGCTACATGCAACAAAAAATAGTAATTGACTTGCCCCGATTGTGAAGATCTTGCAACCATGGTTGGCTTTGACTATTCCAGTGCCACAAAGTCGGTCCTTGAATGCCTGTGATAAACACCTGCAAAATAATCAATGCGCACACAACCTCTCATATACTTATATATTCTTATCATTAATATTAGGAAAAAGGTGTAAAGTTCTAATTAACACTCTTGCAAGTCCTATGGCTACAGGAGGAAGACTACCCAAAACTTAGCATAGGCAAGGAAACATTCATCAACATGTATAGCTACTGTATTATACCATTCCTGTCCATGAATTCAAGAAAATATGATGTCTTTAAACTATCCACATTTCTATTTCATGTCTTCACACACACACACACACACACACACACACACATAACATATATATAAAAACCATAAGTTCATATGCCTGAAAACCATAAATTCATGCCTGTTTGCAAAATAATTGTTTGGAAAGAGGACAAAAAGAACTAAGAAAGATGACCTTTTAGAGGCCCATCACTCACTCAGTTGAGGTCCACACAATGTATCAATCCTAGTCATTTGTTTGCATATGACTGATTTGTATGTATATCTATATGTGCACATGTATCTGTGTGTGTGAAAATTGTACCTGATCTGTAGACACAACACTCAGTAAAACATTAGAGGTTAGTGATAATCAAAATCATGCAAAATTGAAATCTAATCTAACCAAGCGATTTACTGCCTTCTAGTAGGTGCGAGATTAATATTCTCAGATTGTAATCGAGATCAATGACCTAGACGACACCTAAATGAAGGATTTGAATGCAATTGATCTATATTTTTGATATTTTCTATGCAATAAGAATGAAAACTTGATATGAATCTATGCTAGATGAAATTGATATGCTATGAATGCTATTGAAAATTGATATGCAATGCTAATCTAACAATGATATGCAATATGAAATTCTATGTTATGATATGAAAAATATGTAATTGAAATTGATCTCACAAAGCTTTGAATTCGCAAGTTGATTCTTTCAAGCTCCAATTGTGCAAATTCTCCAAATCTGATATGCTATGATTCCTGTAGAGTAAGTTTGCAATTTGCGAGATGAATTATGAAGAGCTGAGCCTTGTTTTTATAGAAATCCAAGGCTTTGGAGGTGCATGAAAAAAAACCATAAATCACTCAAATAACTCAGGTTGATTTTTGAGTTATTTTTAAATAAAGGATAATTAACTCACAAAAACATGCAAAAGCTAAGCTTTAACTCAAAATAGAGTTTAGCTTTAATTGATAATTGATAGTTGTTTGCTTTTATGATTGTGCATGTTTTATTTATGAATTAATTTAATAATAAAGTGATTTATTTCCAACTTAATTGCTTTTAAAAATAAAACAATTGATTTATGGGTTAATCAATTATTTAATCAAACTTTTATTAAAAACTATATTATTAAATAATGACAATTTGCTTTAATTAATTAAATAAGAATTTAATCAATTATTCATATGATATTAGATTTATTGTCAAAATTAAATAATACAATTAATAATAGATAGAATTAAATTTAATTACACAATTAAGTGGCAAATATTAAATCTAATTAATTAAATATGAAAATATTCAATTAATCAAACTTTAGGATAAATGTGATTTATTGCCAAATAATTATAAAATTAAAGATAATTATGATGATTAGGAATATTACTAGGAATATTTCCCGATGCAAAATTTAAGATAATCAATTATGATTCGATGATGTTTAGATGTGCCTTAGGTTAGGACTTTGATGTCGATTTCGTTTGAATTGAAGATGTAGGAGATTAATGAACTTATAGCCCATTTTTGGGGTATTACATTTTGTCCCTCTTTGAATTACTGTGCGAGGCACAGTGGTTCAAAGAAAGTCTGTGTTTGATAGAGATATGAAACTGATTCGAAAGATAAACCGATCTCAAGATAGAAACCGATTGAGAGATATTGAGATAGGAGGTCCTGAATGACCAGAGATAATGTTCACTGTAGCAGTGATGAACCTATTATTGTGAAAAAGTGTCAAAATGCCTGATTCTGAACCTTAGGATTGATAAGAAGTGAGTGACCCGTTCTAGACTCGATTGTCTTAGCAGAACTAGCAGGTATCACATCCAAACCCTTCAGTTGCCAAAGAACCAAGGAAAGAACACTATGATCTGATGGTTGCAAAAACTGATATAGATTACAAGATTAAGAGAATACCAGATTGATATGGATCTTGATGAATCTGATATGCCCCAAGTGATGATACATTTGCCCCGAGCGATGAGCACTTTTGATGAATCAGCGACTAGATGTGATTGTTTGTCTTGATCACTGATGAAAGATATTGATAGATTTGATCGATAGAATTTGATTTACAGACTTTGAATGATGTGCAATACCATGCCCCCTTCGGGATTAAAATTGAAATCTGACAAGAAAAGTCAGTGTTATAGGTTAGAAGCATGTTAATTGATTTGAGAAGTGTGGTGAAACACATTCAAGAACACATTCTGCATCGTTGGAAGGTCCCAAAAGACCAAGTTTGACTAGGTTTGACCATGAGTTGACCATGGTTGACCAAGTTGAAATTTTGATAGTTTGATGTAAGATAATCAATTAAGTTGAATACTAGATTTCTGTGATGATTGAAGGTTGATTATGCAAGTAGTTAATAATATGAATGATCTCAGATTTGAATTTTGATCCTGAAAAAGGATTCTACTTGCTGTTTCATTGGAGGAACCTTCGTGTGAGATTCAGCTCTTGTTAGAGTGGAAGAGGTGATTTGAAGAATCGTTTAAGCATTGAAGTTCGTTTAGCCATTTTGAGATCATGCAAACATGCAAAATGCAAAGAGACATACAAAATGAAATGCAACCTAAGATCTAGGACCTAGTCACTAATCATGTGTCGATTTGTTATCATCATTGAACTTTTAGGTAACCGGATAAATCAATACAATGCCCACTAGCCATGAAACCATAGACATATGAATATCAATTTGTATGCACAAGAATCAATACAACACCCACTGGTCAAACAACCATGGACATATGAATATTGATTTGTATGCGCAAGAATCAATACAACACCCACTGGTTATACGACCATGGACATATGAATATTGATTTGTTTTCAGAATGTTGGATTAGATATAAGCACCAAGGCACAAATGCCAGGATGACCTGAATATCATGTCCATTTTGATATAGCAATTTGTACAAGCATCAAAACATAAATGTCATGATGACCTGAGTACGCCTTGTATTGCAAACACATCAAATAGTCAAGAGATCATTCTAGATCCACTGTGAATTACCCGTAGTGACCCTTTATCATTCACCTCCTTAGGCAAGATCGCATTTCATAGTAGGAGAAAGAATTCACTCAAAAAGATAATAGTTAGATCAAACTTCCTTGAATTTTCTAGGTATCAATGGTCGAGGTATGCATGGCCATCCAATTCGAGATAGAGGCTCTTATAGTCGGACACCATTTCAATCCGGAATTTCCAAAGTTGTTAGATTTTCACATACAAGCAGAAGACAAAGAAAAGATTATGCCCCCAGTCATCACCCTCTAAATCCTATAAAGGACATCATTGAAGAGCTCGAAGGGACACAATATGCAAAAATCTCAATGTGAATCAGTAAGCATACAAGGAGATAAAAGCATGTAAAAAGCATAGATTGTTTTCAATTGAGTTTTGATGTTTGATTGCATTGTTGTAGATGCAAAATCCTTTCTGGAGACGAGACAGACAGACAGACTCAACTTGAAGCTTCAAAGGACTCTGACTGGATATGACATGTCTAAGATACATTGGAGGCCATAGGATATGACATTGATTGCCCCCAAGTGTTAAACATTGATAGGATACAGACGCACAAGCTGATTGGTGTACAGACCGACTTATTGAAAACTGGAAATGTTGAAACAAACCGGGAGACATGTACAAACTAAAGCAAGACTGAAAGTTGGGAAAGACCAAGATTGTGCTGATAGATGGAGCATTTTGAACAAGTGGCACCCATTTGCTGGGTTTTCACCATCTTGGTAGAGATTCTATTTTTGCTACCAAGGCGCCTGTTTCCAGGTTTTCACCAAGGCACTTTTTCTTCTTTTTCATTTTTTTTGTATTTTTCATTTTTCAATTTTTTTTGTACTTTTGATATTTTTTGATTTTTTTTGTGAATCATCAAGGCGCCTATTGCTAGGTTTTTGTGTGTGAGTGATTTACACCTTCATGAAATAACAAGATTTAAAGAGAATTTACACTATTCAAAGCAAACTAATCTAAATAATGCACAATTAATCTAAATATTTCATGGTTCTCTAAATTGAAGTAGTAAGTGAGGCTCTCAGCTGCAAATCCTCACTAGTGACACTCTAATTATGAGAATTGAACTAAGAATGATATGCAAACTAGATCTAATTATCAAATTCTAGCTCTATTTGATAAGAAAATCTCTAAAATGATCAACAATTAAGCTAATTATCAATGAAAATGCTAAGTGAGTGGTGTGGATGCAAATTGCAAGAGCTTTGCTGCAATTCAAAGATATGGAGTGGATGAATAATGCCTCAAAATGCCTTCTATTTATAAGATTTTCCCAAGGGTAGGGGGTAGAGTGAGATAACCATGGTTATGCTTGGGTAAGGTCAATTGGCTTTGCTTTGTCCATAAATTGGGGGACAAACATTTAAATGGTTTCAAAAGGCTGGACCATTTCAACAAAAGTGAGTGATTTGTGTCCATTTTGTCTCCTTTTTCCTTTGTTGAGAGAATTTCATATTTATTAATTAATTAAAGTAATTAAATTTAGCCATGAAGGGTAAGAGGTTCATTTTGATTTTTGCTTTCAACAACTATGTCATTGATTGAATTTAATCAATTTCTTAGTGTTTTTCCCCTTTTCAAGCTTTATTTAATCATTTAATCATTTAATTAAATTTTCCTTTGATTTGAATTGCCTTTGTTCCATTTATTGATTTTTAGTATTATTTTGATGATTTGATGCACCTTTTGATCGAATTAAGCCTTTGGCCAATTTTTCGTGTCTACAAATGCCCCTCTTTGAGTCGATGTGCGAAGAACACCGATTTAAAGATTCCCTTAGTATGATGATCTAATTCTGTTCTTGGTTCTGATATGCCTCTGATCGTTCTGATTGATGTACTTCCTGATGATGATGATGTGCCTCTGATGATGGTGCTGATATGATTCTGATGCCTCTGATATGATACGATATGATATGGGTCCTGGTTTGATGATAGGTCCTGGGTTCACTGATAAAGGTCCTGGGTTTACTGATAAAGGTCTTGGGTTGATTGATGATATGTTGATATGTTTGATATGATGACAGATTTGATATGAAACCGATATGCAATTGATTTGCCTCCTGATATGATACTTGATATGATATGATATGATACTGATATCTTGATATGATACTGATATGATATGCCCCACTGATAAATGTTTTTGATGTGATGCCCATTTGATACTCTGATGCCCCCTCAGAAATAAAACATATTGATTCCTTGATTTGAAAGATTTTAATTGATTGGTCCAATATGTTTTCATTTCTGAAAAATATTGATGATATGCCATGCCTCACAATTTGCATATCCAAGATAGATAGGTCTATTGTAGTTAAGCAAAACAAGTGATTAGGATAACAGGATAATGGTACCAATGAATGTGATTTGTCAATCTGATAGGATAGTTCTGATAGGATAAATCAATCAGTGTGAAAACCGATATGATTTGATACTGCTGCTTCGTTCTCAGGACACAGAGACATGAACGATGGTACTGGGTGTGATTGCTTGATATTTTGATTGATTGATTGATGTAAAATGATTCACTGATATAGAATACTGATATGATTCCCTTGATTTGTGAAACAGGCACATTTCCGTAAATGATATATATATATATATATATGGACGTTAGCTTCTTGGATATTTGGATTTAAGTCATGGGTTTGACCCAGCTAGAGTACATGTTATTGAGATGATTGATTATGGATCTCTTTCAGTTTGTTGATATTGTATCATGATATTTTAGTTATTGATCAGGACTTTGATGTATCACTTTGATGACATTGTATCTTTGATTAGACAAAGTTCATGGATCTTTGATGTTATGGACACTTATTTGATTTATGGACTTTCTTTGATTCTTGATTGAATGACCCATTTGATGATTGATCAAGATTTCAATTGAATCAACCCCCTTTTCCCTTGGAAAAATACTGCAAACAAATGCACATGCAATTAATCTAACATGATAATGCAATTAACCTTCCATGATAATGCAATGCAATGTAGCTAAGTGTCACTAGCTTTTAGCAAATAAATGCCTTGAGGATAAATTTTCATCATTGAGCACTTTGGGACCGGAAAGCAAGTACAATCACCACTACCCACTGACATGATGATATGAATACCACTTTTTATCGCATTTGGTAACCTCCTTTTTGAACTAGTACAACCCACACTAGTTGAATAAACCAACTATGAGAGTATGAATACCAGTTTCAACGAATTCAATGTTGCATAAACAAGCCAAGGTCAACCTTCCACCCTATATGAAAGTCCTCGATGGTTCTTTGATGATCATGTCGTTAGATGAATTCACATAAGTTGTTGGATACCCCTCAAGACAGTCACTCAAAGGCAAGAAAAATATCATGTCTCCATCATTGCCAATCTAGTCGAAACATCATCGATTAGCTAAAAAGATGTGATAAAAATCAATGTAAGTAAAGATCATCAAAAGAAAGGTTCAAGTGTTTTGCATTGTTTCATGATTTTCAAAAAGTATTTCCAAGTATTGTGATCTTTTAAAAGTGTTTTGTCAATTTTTAATCCCAAATAATAAAGTTAATGAAGGCTCATGGATCAAGTTGTGGTAATTGAATTCTTGGTTAGTGAACAATGATATCCATCAAAGGTTCATGAAAATCTTCTTCTCTCTTCTGAAACTCTGATAATTCCCTCTCTGATGTGACTAAATATTGTACTATTGAATCCTTTTGAGTTAATGCCTTGCTTCATGTGAATTCATGCATGTTGTTGAAATCCACTGATTAAGATCAAATGCCCCAGTTGGATAGAAAAAATGTTGGACTTGGACAAACTTTCAAGATTTTACCGAAGCTCGGTTCATGCCAGATGCATCTAGAAAGCACTTCATGCTGTCCTTTTTACCTGCTCTCAAACAAGATCACATTGGTTTGCCCCCAATGTCTTAGCAAGATATAGGACATGAAGGATGGATTTGCAAGCTGATGGATTAGAGATGGAAAGGCTATGATGGAAGAAGTATGCGAATCTGACCCATAGGACTATCTCCTCAAGAGTACCCAAGCTAAGGAAAAAATGATATAGCAATGTGAAGCATGTTTTTGGATAAGCCATGAAAGTCAATTGTGCAGGGCTAGATAGTGTATAGGATAACGATTTGCTGCCATGAAAAGGAGTGATCCAAAAGAGTGGACATGTCAAGAAGTTTTTGATAATATTTTTTTTTTTAAAGTTCTTCATCTTGATCAAGACCAAGGGTCAATTTGGGTAAGATGTGGATAAGATAATGCAATCAAGATAAAGGAGTGATGGAGGCTATGAAGGGATGTTTTGGGATTATGAAAAAGCTGATAGAATGATGAAGGTGAATTTGGGATAAGCAAGATCATGATAGGGTGACATGGATGCAGCAAGTACATAAGCTGATGGAAAGGATAACAGATGTTAAGATACTCAATGCTCATGGATGTGTTCAACCTTGTCAAGATGAAGGTGATAGAGGAAATATGGACGAAAGTGAGGTAAATGATAGGAAGATGGAAGATGGCATGGATGAAACTTACCCCCAAGTGTAGAGTGCAATAAGGAAGAATTACGCATGACGCCTATTTGCTAGGTTTTCATCATGGTACTTGTCTAAGGTGCCACAAGAAGTGGTTTTCACCCTAGATTTATTTCTTTTTATTTTTGCTACCAAGGTGCCTATTGCTAGGTTTTCACCAAGGCACTTTTTCTCTTTTTTCATTTTTTTCATTTTTTCTTTGTTTTTTTTCTTTTTTTGTATTTTTCAATGTTTTCCCAACATTAGAATCTTTGGACAATGCTCCTTTGAAAGATATGTTGTAATAAACCATGGGTATGACTAGGATGCTCAAAGATATTGATAAGAGGGATGGAAGTACGGAAAGTACGCATTGGAAAATGAATGTGAGGATAAGAAGAAGGTATGTTGAAGATGGAAATGTTGGCAAGATCAACTTTGACACACACTTTGAAGAGTGGTGGAATGATGGAGGAACAATAGATGACGGAGGTAAGGATCTTTTTGAGGTAGTGGATTTTGGGATGTAAGAAGATGAAGGATCTTTGGAAGGAGATGGAATGGAAGCCTTTGGAAGCTTGAATGTCAATTTTGATTCTTCTTTTGTGTGCAAGTCTTTCAACAATGACTTGGGAATCCACATATTCTTTGATTTTTCTTTCTTTTGGAATGCTTTTGAATGCATTTCTTCAATGAGGGATTTAGGAACCCACATTTTATTTTTTTCTTTTTGCTTGATGGACCTTTGCGGCCTTTTGGATATTTCATTTTTCTTTTCATTCACATGTCGATTAGATGGGACATTGTGATTTTTATGCACATATGGATTCTTGGATTTATGATTTTTATGTTGCACATCAACATTGCTTCCAAAAGACTTAGGAATTGTGGATGAATAGGAATAATATGGATGGTTCATATGGATTGGTGTTTGGACATTCTTCAAGTATGTGTGTCTTTGTTGATCTTGATACATGGTAGGGTAAGTGAATGGATAACTAGGGATGATAGGAATAGTTGATGGGGGAATATATCGACCTCGTATGGATGGAAGGGATGAAGAATTTTGTTTTGGGACATAGGCACCCAAAATGGATTTGGAGGATAGTGGAGGTATGTGGTTGTATTTGAATGGAGGGATATAAGGTGTGAAAGGGATATCAATATCTTTGGAAGGAACTCCATCGTCAACGTTCTCATCTTTAAGATTTATCTTTATACTAATAGGCTCATGAGTAGCTTTGATAGGAACACATTTGATAGGATCAACTGAAGCTTGAGTGGATTTATTATCATGCAAGGGATTTGGAAGAATGATGTTTTCTTGAGGTGAACATGGAGGAATATGACAAGGAAATGATGGGATGCTTTGATCTTGACAAGGATCTTTGAATTGTGTAGCGAAGGTATTTTGCTCTTGATTTTCAATATGCTCATTGGAAGTTATGGAAGGGATATCTTGATCTTGCTCGGGAAGTGGAGAAAATATGGAACTTGGAAGGGTACTTTGTTCTTGGAATGGAAGGATATCATCTTGGAAGACATGAAAGGATGCAAGGGGATCATCACAAGGTTCAAGGGATATGGGACCTTCATCAAATATGGGAGGGGTTTGTATATAATCTTGATCTTGATCTTGATCTTTATCACTATTTATCTCTTTTCTCTTTGGATTATCTTCTTGACATGGAGCCACTTCTAAGGATGAGGTAGATGTTTGGTTATGTGTGGGGGATGTTTGGAGGTATGATGTAGGATCCTCTTGAATAGGTATAATAGGCATTGAGGCACATGAAGCTTTGGGTTCTAAGATCTTTGAAGCATGGAAACAATCTACAGCAAGATGTGAGTTAGCTTGGGTTTCTTTTAGAGGTAGCCCTTGAGGGTAGACATAGTTAATGGGAAAAGTATCATCATTAGGCTCATTCTTTGATGGAGGAATTTTGGATAATTGTGGAGCTTTGGGAGATGAAGAAAAGATGAAAGGAATGCTAGCTATGGGAGGGTCTTTGCTAGATAGAGGTTTGGGAGATGGATGAAGGATGAAAGGTGTACAGTGATCCAAGGAGAAACCTTGTTAGGAGATGGACAAAGGATGAAGGGATTACTCTTGCTATATGGAGATTTTTGAATTAGATCTTGCTTGAGAACGGTATTTTTCACTCCATACTCTTTATTATCTTGATAACACATAAGTTGATTATGCAATTTCCTTTGATCCAAGATAAGTTTATCACTCTTAAATGCTTCCTTTTGTGAGGAGGATGAAGATATGGATGACCCATCATCATAGAGGAAAGGACAAATTGATCTTAATGATGGCTCTTTAGATAAAGTATCTTTTTGCTTTTCCTCATCCTTTCTCAAGGTTGATATGTCAAAATTATGAGGAAGCTTAGCTCCTACTTGAACTAACTCCATGAAATATGCTTCTTTATCCTTTTCCAAGACTAATTTCATTATTTCCATAAACCTGGGATCTTGAATTGCTTCTAAAGCTTCTTCTTCAGACACCTCATCATTTTGATTCCAATGGACATTCTGATATGAGGACAATGAAGATATGGATGGCCTATCATTATAAAGAAAAGGACACATTGATCTTAATGATCACCTTTTAGATAAAGTATCTTTTTGTTTTTCCTCATCCTTTCTTAAAGTTGACATGTCATAATTGTGTGGAAGCTTAGCTCCTGATTGAGCTAAAGTTAGGAAATATGTTTCTTTATCCCAGTTCAAAATTCATTCCATTATTTCTATAAACATGGGATCTTGGGATGCTCTCACAACATCATCTTTAGACACCTCATCACTTTGAAAAGAATAGCTTGATATTAATAATGGCCTTCTATATGATGTATCTCTTTGGTTTTCCTCATTCTTTCTCAAGGTTGATGTGTCATAATTATAAGGAAGTTTAGCCCTTGCTTGAGCTAAAGTTTGAAAATATGTGTCTTTATCCCACTTCAAAAATAATTCCATTATTTCCAGAAACACGGGACTTTGGGATGCTTCAACAACGTCATCTTCAGAAACCTCATCGCTTTGATTCCTATGGAGATCTTGATCTTGACTTTGATAATTATGCTCCATAACAGGATTGATTTGTTTCTCAAATAGGCTCCTCATTATGGATCAATCCTTCCTTCTTTAATTTCAATCTGATTGGGTTGGTTTGGAACATGTCACAAGTCTTGATCAATTTTTAAGATTTAAAAATTTAATTGTATTTTGATCAAGTACTTTGGAACTTCTTGTTTGAAAAGTTGAAGACAATCTCAACACACACATCAATAGTTCACCATATCCCTAGATCATTCTAATGTGTATATTCTCAAATGTTTCCACGGGTTTGATCACAAGAAAGACTTCCAAGCAAGCTACCTAGCACAAATTTGGCTTTTAAATGGCTCTATTAGGTAGTTTTTGCTATTTTTACCGTTTTGTAGTAAATTTTCCGTTCAAAATAGATCTTAGCCTTTCATCCCCCAAGTATGTTAAGGGGCTTCCCACACGCACCGAAGCACGATTTTGCGCAATCTGTTAAGACTACTAGAGGAAGTTCGAAAGAGCTAAAATCCTTTTTGTCATGCACCCCATTAAGGATACCTGCGTTTCATTTTATAGTGGGTCGGATTCTCACGGCAAAAGCAAGTGTATCCCACTTTGGGCTGTCCCTCTCACCGGCCCTTCTAAGGCAATCTCGGGAGGCGAGCCCACTAAGTTTTAAACATGTTCATTTGAAAGCATGAAAAGTGGATTTGGTAGAGCAAGTTTGGGAATTTGATTCCCTCAAAGAGTGAAGAGCATATCCCGATTGCGTTTCCCTTATCCCAAACACTCACAATCAATTTGGTTCTTTTTCAACCCCGTGACAAAGGGGTTCATAGAATTGAAGTGTTTATTTTTTTCCTTTTATGATTAAAATATGTTTTGAACTTTGAAAATGCCACAATTTAAGGGAAGTTTGCAAGCTTGATGAGAGAAATACCTCAAACGATGCTAGCAAAGGCTAGACACATTTTTAAGTAGTAGATTTTCTCATTTTCTCTCCAAATCCTTCCCTTACCTTAGCAAAACGTTCCCTCCACCAACAAGTTAGTCAACACAATACAAACAAAGTGAGGGGAAACCAAAATCAAAAAGCTTAAAATGATCAAATTGATTATGCTCTTGATTTATTTTGAACTCAAATATTTGCAAATTAAATCCAAAAGGTTCAAGGTATACTCTAATAAGATGTCCTTTTTTATTTCTTTTTTGCATGCAAAAAAGAAAAAAAAATAATTTTGAGCACTTTTCTGTGACAGAGCATGTACCTGAGACAAAAAAATGACCGTGAAGTTAGAATACAGTCATCATTTTAAAATTTTTGACAAAATAGAGAAAATACAGCCAGGCGACATCATCCAGACTATAGGCGAGATAAAATTTAACAAAGACGTGACTACTTTAACCGCGAGCGTCACCAAAAGGGGCTCAAGCGAGATTAAAATAGATAGGTGCGATATTAAATTTTGCAAACGCGTGAAATCTTTAATACATGCAACAACAGCAATTACTCTGATACAATATAAATGCTCAATCAGGCGACATTGTCTATGCTGAACGCGAGATCTAATTTAATAAAGACGTAATTACTTTAACTGCAAGCATCACCATAAGGGGCTCAAGCGAGATTAAAATAATCAAGTGCGATATCAAATTATAAAAATGTGTCAACTCTTTACTAGACGCGATAAATTAATTCAGATAAGCGACATTTTATTAATCGAAGGCGACATTTAAAATACTCAAAGCGAGAAATTAAATGAGCAAGGCAGTAAACTCCCTTTACACCAGGCGTAAAATGATTCCTCCGTCGCGGCTTTTAATTCTGTCCAAGCGACATCTAAATGACCAAAGGCATCAGCTTCTTGTCCGTGACGTGAGAATTTAATTTCCGCAGGCGTGATTTCTTTCTCCAGAAGCGTGATTCTACAGGCTGAAAAGTGTGAGCGTTCAGACTCCAGGTGACATTTTAATTTCCGCGAGCGACATCTCTTTTCTTTAGGCGTGACTTCTTTACCGGCAAGCGTGATTTCTTTTATGTAACCTACAAACAGTGAGCAAAATCATGCAATTCTAGCCTAAATTTTGCAAATAACATGGAAATTATGATGAATTTGAGGCCTAGGGCCCCACGGTGGGCGCCATTTGTGTGTGAGTGATTTACACCTTCATGAAATAACAAGATTTAAAGAGAATTTACACTATTCAAAGCAAACTAATCTAAATAATGCACAATTAATCTAAATATCTCATGGTTCTCTAAATTGAAGTAGTAAGTGAGGCTCTCAGCTGCAAATCCTCACTAGTGACACTCTAATTATGAGAATTGAACTAAGAATGATATGCAAACTAGATCTAATTATCAAATTCTAGCTCTATTTGATAAGAAAATCTCTAAAATGATCAACAATTAAGCTAATTATCAATGAAAATGCTAAGTGAGTGGTGTGGATGCAAATTACAAGAGCTTTGCTGCAATTCAAAGATATGGAGTGGATGAATAATGCCTCAAAATGCCTTCTATTTATAAGATTTTCCCAAGGGTAGCGGGTAGAGTGAGATAACCATGGTTATGCTTGGGTAAGGTCAATTGGCTTTGCTTTGTCCATAAATTGGGGGACAAACATTTAAATGGTTTCAAAAGGCTGGACCATTTCAACAAAAGTGAGTGATTTGTGTCCATTTTGTCTCCTTTTTCCTTTGTTGAGAGAATTTCATATTTATTAATTAATTAAAGTAATTAAATTTAGCCATGAAGGGTAAGAGGTTCATTTTGATTTTTGCTTTCAACAACTATGTCATTAATTGAATTTAATCAATTTCTTAGTGTTTTTCCCCTTTTCAAGCTTTATTTAATCATTTAATTGAATTTTCCTTTGATTTGAATTGCCTTTGTTCCATTTATTGATTTTTAGTATTATTTTGATGATTTGATGCACCTTTTGATCGAATTAAGCCTTTGGCCAATTTTTCGTGTCTACAGTTTTCACCAAGATGTTCATTTTTTCAGGACTTTTTCCGATTTTTAAGATTTTTTTTTTCAGGACATTTTACCATAGACTGAATGCCTTAGGCGTAGAATTTCTTCAGATGGAGAATGTTGATTGGTTCTCGGAGCTGTTCTCCTTCAATTGTTGAGAGTTGATAGGCACCAGAGCCAAAAGTAGCAGTGATAACAAAGGGACCCAGCCAATTGGGTTCAAACTTCCCCTTGCGTTCTTGATGTGATTGATTTTTAGGATTTTCTCTCAAGACTAGATCACCAACCTAAAATTCTCTGTGTTAGACTTTCTTGTTGTAGCCTCTAGACATTCTTTTCTGATACACTCTGAGATGATCATCCGCTGCTTGCCTGCGCTCATCTAGTAATTCTAGTTCTTGTAACCTAGACACTCTGTAGTCTTCATCAGTGACAAGTCCATGCATTCTAATTCTAAGTGATGGGATTTCAACCTCAATAGGCAGTACCGCTTCAGACCCATAAACTAAAGAAAAAGGTGTAGCCCCTGTAGGCATTCTGATACTAGTTCTATATGCCCAGAGAGCTGGATTGATCATGAGATGCCAGTCTCTTCCTGTTTTATTCACTGTTCTGTGCAATATCTTCAAGAGATTTTTGTTTGAAGCCTCAGCTTGTCCATTCCCTTGAGGATAGTAAATAGAAGACCAATGTTGTGTAATCTTGAATTTAGCACATAAGTCATCTAGATCCTTTTTTTTGAATTGTTCCCCGTTATCTGTGATTATAGAGTGAGGGATCCCATATCTGCAAATGATGTAGTTTAGGATGAACATAGAGATCTATTTCCCCATTGCTTGTGTTAGAGGAACTGCTTCTACCCATTTTGTTAAATAATCTGTAACTGTGATTATATGAGTATGTCCATTAGAAGAGTGCGGATGGATAGCACCTATGAGATCAAATGCCCATTGTTGAAAAGGCCATTGTGTAGTAAAGGGAATCAGATCCCTCCCTGGAGCATGAATCAAGTTGCCATGTACTTGACACTGTTGACAGTTTTTAGAAAATTTAATAGCCTCTTTCTCCATTTCAGGCCAATAGTATCTAGCCCTAATAAGTTTTTGAGCTAACGTTAAACCATTTGAGTGTGACCCACATATACCCTCGTGGACTTCCTCTAATGCATGTTGAGACTCTTCCCATTCTAAACATCTAAGCAGTGTACCATCTAGACCTCATTTGTACAGATCATTACCAATGATGACATATCGGGATGCGGATCGGATAAGGTTTCATTTCTCAAAATGGTTAAAGGACTCAGGGATGATTTGGTCGTGGAGATAGGAGAACAAATTTTTGTAGCGAGATGAGTCATAACCTACAACAGTGCAGATCATGTGGGTTTCAGGGGAGTCATATGCAGGATAGGATAGGGCTTCCACCAGGAACTCATAGCGTAGCTCATGTTCAGGCTACTGTAAGAGAGTAGATAATGTCACCATTGCATCGACAGCCTTATTCTCCGTTCTGGGTATTTGCTCAAATGTGATAAAGATGAAGTATTTTTTTAAATCATCTACCATTCTCTTGTAAGGAATGAGCTTTTCATCTTTGGTTTGGTACACATCATTGACTTGGTGGATAACTAGTTGTAAGTCTCCATGGATGTGCATCTTTGTAACTCTCCACTGTATTGCCATTTTCATACCATTGAGAAGTGCCTCATATTTAGCAATATTGTTTGTGCAAGGAAACTTTAGTCTGAATGCTTTGGGTATCGAGTATCCTTGAGGAGTGATGAATAATATGCCTACTCCAAATCCATTCTATGTGTAGGAGCCATCAAAGAATAACCACCATGCTCTAGAAGAGAGGTGCATGATAGAGGAATCGGGAAATTCCATTTGCATGGGTGTATCATCAAACATGGGTGCATCTGCTAGTTGATCAGCAATAACCTATCCTTTGATAGCTTTTCTTTCAACATATTCAATGTCAAATTCGCTCAAGAGCATGACCCATTTAGCTAGTCTACCTGTGAGGGCAGCTTTGCTTAGGAGATATTTCAGTGGATCAATTTTAGCTACCAAATGAGTAGTATGAGCTAACATGTAGTGTCTCAGTTTCTGCGCTGCAAAGATCATAGCTAGACATGCCTTCTCTATCATTGAGTAGTTCTTCTCATAGGCCACTAAAGTTCTGCTGATATAGTAGATGGCTCTTTCTTTCTTGTCTTCATCATGTTGCGCTAGCAATGCCCCCAGTGATGTATCTGTTGTGGAGACATATAATATTAATGACTTCCCATGAATAGGAGGCATTAAGATAAGAGGATTCGAGAGATAATTCTTGATATGATCAAAATTCTTTGCACAGTCTTCATTCCATGCAAAGGTCACACCTTTATGTAATGTCTTTGTGAAAGGTTGTGATATGTCAGCTAACTGTGATATGAATCTTCTGATGGACTGTACTCTCCCTTGCAAAGTTCACATTTGACTGATATTCTTGGGAGGTTGCATCTCTATGATAGCTTTCACCTTAGCTGGATCGACCTCAATGCCTTTCTTTGAAACTATGTATCCTAAGAGCTTTCTAGAAGTGACACCAAAAGCACACTTCTTAGGATTTAGTCAGAGACTAAACTGTTCCATTCTGTCTAGGATCATGCTCAAGTCTTTTAGATGTTTAGTTCTAATCATGGATTTTGCCAAGGTATCATCCACGTAATCCTCCATTGTTCTATGCATCATATCATGAAAAATAGATGTCATTGCTCTTTGATATGTAGCTCCAGCATTTTTGAGTCCGAATGGCATAACATTCTAACAGAAGGTTCCCCACGCACATGTGAAAGTTGTTTTCTCTTGATCTTCTGGAGCAATTTTGATTTGGTTGTATCCAGAAAAACCATCCATAAGGGAATATATTTCATAGCCCATAGTCATGTCCACTATCATATCAATGTTAAGTAGTGGAAAGTCATCCTTAGGGCATGCTTTGTTCACATCTCTAAAGTCCGTGCACACTCTGATTGAACCATCTGGTTTTGAAATAGGTACAATGTTAGAGATCCACTTAGCATAGTCTATGACATGGATGAATCTAGCTTTTAGGAGTTTTTCTAGTTCTGCTTTGACTAAGAGTGCAACATGAGGATGCATCTTTCTCAGTTTTTGTTTGATTGGTTTTACTCCAGGAGCAATGGATAGATAATGCATAATGAGATTGGGATCCAATCCTGGCATATCTGAATATTTCCATGCAAAATTGATCTTTTTTTCTGATAAGAATGTAGTGAATTTCTGTTTCTCTTCTTCTGATAAAGATTGTGCTACATGTACCAATTGTGGTTCCTCTGTTGTACCCAAATTGATGGATTGAGTGGGCTCAATCAGGAACTGGAGATCTATCCTATAAATGACTCGGAAGGACATCAAATATCTCATCCTTAGGTGCCTCAGAGAGGTTTTCACCTTCAGATATGTCTTTTCTTTTTACTTTTGTCGGTTCTGAGACTGCCACAAAGTGGTTTTCACCCTCAGAACTCTTTTTCTTTTTCTTTTTAATCTTGTTTTTCTGACTAAGATATTTGATGTCCAACTTGGTCATGCTGACGCTCGGTTCACTGATGGAAGTACTCATAGGCTCGACTGCATTGAGGTAACAAGCAAGGGCATAGTCATTTGGAAAGGTGTAGATACCATGGTTTGGGTTTGTGGAAGTTTGGTCGATAAGATTGGGGCGTTGGATAGTCAAAGCGGGAAAGGCTTGGGATATGGTGTTCACAAACATGGATATGTCATCATTGGTCCTAACCTGACGCTCAAGTTCAAAGGTGATATTACAGCTCAAAATGTTCAATTTGTGAATAGGCTCAACATCATCATGGGAGTCCTCTTCAGCCATAGGTGGATCAGACACGTTAAGTTCATTGTTTCTCTCTAGACCTACGTTGGGTTAAGACACATATTGTTGAATAACATCAATATATTTCTCTATTATAAGCTCATCTTCTTCTGGAATGGCACCCCATTCATAGTCATTTGACTCAGCTTCTGATTCAGGATCTCTAGGAAATCTTAGAAAATGTGTGAAATCAGGATGAATACCCCAAGAAGGATTACCCTCAGTCTCTGACTTGAATTCATATTCATGGGAATCAGTGTCAGAATAACTACCCCCTTCTTCTTAATCAGTTTGATCACCTTCGAGATTGGCTGGTTCTTGTGGTGCAACCATCTCTTATGCTATAGTAGGTGCTTGTGTTTCTACTAAATTAATTCTTTTGATAGGATCATCTTTATCATCAAGAAGATCTTTGATCTCTTTAGGCAATTTTTCATAGGGGATAAGCTCAGAGCTATCTGAATCATCATCAGAGGGTTCTGTTTCTTCTTTCTTGAGAAGGGGTTCTCCTGGTGCAATTTGTTCTATGACATAAGAACAACCACCTTTGAGATGATAGGGTTTCTTCTTAAAGCCTAAGCCACCAGTATCTTTGTTGGCTCTACCAATATGTGAAATGGGTGTCACAAGACCCTTTCCTCTGATTCCTAGAGGTCCTTGACTGGAATATCCCATCTTGGCTATCAAGTTGTTTCCTAGACCATATGAATTAGAAGGGATTGTAGGTGCTATAGATTCACTAGGTTGAACAATTTTAGATTCAGAATCCTCTTTATATAGCCATGCCAGTACAGCTTCATCCTCTTCAAATTCTTGTTTGGATACTTGCTCCGCCACAAAATTTCTTTTGTATGCTTCCATAGGTTCCTTAGGTTCTGATTTAGACTGCTTCAAGGATTGTCCATATGACTTAGGTGAGATTGGGAGAGATGTCAGAGACAAGACTGGCTCTATAGTGTATTCTCCCATCCCATTTTCTTTGATATTGATCTCTTTAGCAATGTCTTCCATCTTGGATGTGGAAGCCACATTTTGTTGCTTGATGGAAGATTCTCTGTTATTAGGTACAAGCTTATCGGCACTTTCCTTCAATGTATTGCAAGTTGTACTCAGATCTGCTGGGATAGTAACTTCTACCCCTTCATAGGGAAATTTCAAGCATTGATGGTACGTAGAAGGGATGGCTTGCATTTCATGGATCCAGGGTCTCTCTAGAAGGATATTGTAAGCCAATGGTAGATCAAGCACCTGACATGTGGTATCTTTGATGACCGGACCCACTCGGATAGGTAAGACAATGGTGCCTTTAGAAGCTCTTTCTTGTTCATCATAGGCTTTTATGGTGATCTTCTTTCGAGGATCAATAGCCATCTCTGAGAATCCCAACTGTGTGATTAAGTTGTAAGAACAAATGTTGAGGCCTGCGCCCCCATCTATCAACACACGTTTGACTCGATGGTTCTGGATCAAGACTTCTATGTGTAAGGGCTGATTATGTGGGTGACTCAAAGAGTTGTCATCTTTCTCTGAAAAGGAGATATATTGCGAAGACGTTAGATGACCAACCATAGTCTGGAACCTGTCTAGATCTAGATCATCAGGAACATTAGAGCCGAGCAAAGCTTTGTCTAGGATATCTCTGTGAGCTGGAGATATTCGAAGTAACTCAAACATAGAGATTTTGGCATTGGTATGCTGGAGTTGTTGGACGATGCTGTAAGATGTAGGTCTTGTATCCTTTGGATTGGAAGATTTCAAGGAAGCCTTCTGTTTAGAAGCAGATGTGAGATTGAAAGGTATCTTAGGGATATTAGATGAACTTGGTGTTTGTCCTTTCAGATGAGTCTGAGCTTGTGATATGGTAACCGCATTAGCTGAGGAATGATTTATGTCTCTTCGTATAATCATGATGACATTGCAGCTCTCAGAGAGACATGGTTCAACCATATTGATGATAGCATTGTTTCCAGGGTAGGCATAGTTGACTTTCGCCCCCATGTTAGGCTGAGAAGTGGAAACTCCCTTTCCATGTTGTGGAAATGGTTCTGTAAATGTTTGTGTGATCATTATTGCTGGTAGGATTATCGATTGTGATGTCTCCTTGATCTATCAAGTCTTGAATGGTATGCTTCAAGTGGAAGCATCCATTAGTTCTGTGGCCTTTAGTCCGATGGAAAGCACAGAATTCATTATCTTTCCACCAATATGGTTTTGGATCCAGATCAAGGTTTCAGATTGGTGGTAAAGAGATCATGTTATCAGCTATCAGGGTTCTCAGGGAAGATTCCAAAGATTCTCCCAGGGGAGTAAACTTTCATTTATTATCCCATCATTTGAATGGCTTCTTTGGAGATGGTTTAGTAGATTTTTTCTCTGAAGCTTCAATGGCTTTGGTGGCAAGGGTGGGATTGTAGGCCGGTGCCTTTGATGGGGTGCAGATAGTGTCAACAACACCATCAGAGATGATACCTTTGTTTCTATTCCAGCTCTTGTTTTTATCTTTTGAGCTAGATCCAGATTCAGACTTGTCCTTTTGAAGTGTGATTTCTCCTTTCTTGACAAGTACTTTCTCAATCTTGATTGCATTATCCACCATTTTATCAAAAGATACATGATCTTGCATTTGTAATGGATAATTGAGCTCTGGAACAAGGTTATTGATAAAGATTTCAAGTTTCTCCATTTCGGGAATTTGTCTAGCATATAGAGAGAACTTCTTTCTCCACCTCTTGAGGAAAGTTAGGAATGATTCCCTTGGATATTGCTTGAGGTTACAGATATTGATCATGGTGACCGGATGTTGAATATTGTAGGAATATTTTTGATAAAACAATTTAATCAATTCCTCAAAAGTTTTGACCGTAGAAGGTAATCTTGAAAATCACTGAATCGATGCTCCTCCCAAGGATCTAGGAAAAAGATGCATTAGATAAGTCGGTTCATGCATGAATTCCATGGATTGTGTACAGAACTCTTTGACATGATCTTGAGGATCAGAGTGTCCGTCATATTTGTCATACTTTGGTATCTCCACTCTTTTTGGGAATGGTGGCATATACAAGTTTTTGTCAAACGGGAAAGGACATAGGGCCTCCATGGAGAACTCCTTGGGTTCCTTCTCCTTCTTAAGATTGTTAAATTCAACTTGTATAGCATGCATCTATTTTGTCATAGCTGTGAGTGGAGTTTCTTCCTCATGTGTGATTATATCATCAATGTTAAAGTTGGGAGGAAGCTTAGCCCCTTCCTGGGCTAATTGTAAAAAGTATGCCTCTCTATCCACTTTCAAGAAATGCCTCATCATTCTCTGGAATTCATCGTCATTCTGACATCGATAGATTTTAGAGGAGGTAGGTTCTTGGTTGGCATTATGTTGAGAATGGTGTCCTTGGGACCCTCCTCCTAGAGAACCATGGTTTGTCCCTGCTTGAGACATGATAAGAGTTTTTGGGCTCCCTGTAACAGATTGAGGAGGAGTTTGCTGATTACCTCCGTGAGTTGATAAAGGAGGTATGTAACCAATTTTCAATCGAAAGTTACCGAGACCGTCGTATTCGTAGATACCTGACTTGATGAGTTGTTCAAGAGTTGGACCTGGGGTATTGGTCAAAAGTAAGTTCTAAGATGTTTCTTCTGATTTCTTGTGTGAAGAAGCTCTGGTCTCCACCATTAACTTTGAATGAAACAGAAGAAAAGGATGAAGACAACTGAAGAACAATTTGATTCGAGAAAATCAGATGATGCAACCTTGTCAAGATTATGATAGTTTTGAAGATCTGATGAGATGTGGGTGAAGGAAACTATGCCCTAGATATATGGGATAGATCGTCCAAAAGATAGTGGACACGAGTTCTCAACACTTAGTCTGTTTTTGAAGATTGATTGATTGAAGATTGATAGTTATGACAAGGTTTTGTCATGAGATAAAAAGGACTCAAATTGATCAAACAGAAGACTAGATCGGATTCAAAAGATCAAACTCAGAAAATGGTAGAATGCTCAATAGCTACTGCTCTGTTCCTGACATAATGATATTTTTGACAGATTCTGGAACTAGGCTGGAAACATTGGATATCTTGCAATTTGACAATTTCTGACAACTCTTTCAAATTTTTCCAAATGACACTCTGCAGACTCGTATGACACTGGGTAGTCTATGAAACGATAGTTGCTAAACTCGTATGACAGTTGGATAGAAATGAAATGACAGTTGTAAAACTCGTATGACAGTTGGGTAGCAATGAAATGACAGTTGTAAATATCATATGACAGTTGCTAACAAGATTTTGACTTTCTTGAATTTGCTGGTTTGAAAACTCGTACGACACTAGGTTCTCAATCGTATGACAGATGGGCAATACTGAAATGACACTTGACAAAACTCGTATGACTTTTGACTTTCTGAAATGACTTTTGACTCTAGAATGAATTTTACGTCAATTTTTGCAAAATTTAAGGTCTTCAATTTTGGATTGTTTGCAAATTGTACTGTCTAGATTTTGAAGGTTATATCAGATTTGATCATTTTTAATAGCCAAGTAGATAAAAAAGCACACAGAACAACAAGCAAGTGATTTCAAGCACGTCTGAAAACAATGAACAAGGGCAAAAGCAACCTTGTGCATGAACAATCAAGTGACCAAATTGTGCTAATCCCTGAGAGTACTAATTGTGTATGTTCTGAAAAGTTTTGCAATAACACACATATACCTGAAAGTGAAAAATTGGCCTCTCTAGGGTTTTTAGTAATGGTTTGACTCTGCAACTTTTATGATCCAAAGGGGTGAACTCCAATCCCGGTGCACCAGGGTTTTGACACAGTCCGAGAACTTAATCTTCAAGAGCTGCTAGGGAGATCTGACAACCCAACAATGAACCATACCTGTGGAGATTTCTTCCACAAGGACATTTATATAGCGGCTATCACTACCATGGCGAAAATGGCTATTACCGCTTGAGGTTCCGTCAACGCAGTTTGCCTTGCGAAGGGATTGTCCACTACGATTAACCCTCTCTAAAGGTGACTCACAGATTTATACCACAAGGGGACTTGGCTCTAGATTCAAGGTTTTGACACCTCTTCACTTTTAATCCAAACAAAGCAAGCAGATTAATCCGACACGCTAAGACAAAGTTTTGTTCCACCAAGGTCTGTGATATCAACTCCACGTGATCTATCAACCTCTCCAGGGAGAGAATATATCAATCGATAAAAGAAGACGCACTAACCAATTTTGATTCACCAAAGCTCGTGATATCAACCCTACGTGATCTATCAACCTCTCCGGAGAGAGAATGTGTCGATCAATAAGAGAAGATGCACTAACCAAGTTGAATGTGAAACGCACTAAGTATCCTCCCTACCTACAAGGATTCTGTCATCAAGAAAGATTTCTCTAGGAATCCAATCTCTCAAGAATCATGAATAGTGTTCATAGGGCTTAATTACTATGTGAGCACACATATATTCCCGAAAGCAAATCTACCAAAAGCATCCAAAAAGTAGAAAGAGGAACACTTAATGCTTAAAGCAAATATGAGATGAGTCCACAAGGTGGAACATTTAACACCTCACACAAGCTGAAAATGAGTCCACAACTTAGAAAACAAGTGAGTTCCTAAAAGCACAAAAGGGTTGCCAAGTGGAACACTTAACGCTTCTGTCCTGTTGACCCCTCCCCTTTATGGCGCTGAGATTGCAACCACGGGGTAAAAATGAGGGGCCGGTGGATTAGCGAGTCCAATAACCCAAGATAGCAATCAAGATCAATTACAAGTATTCTAAGACTACTTAATGAATCCTTAAGGGATCACAACCTAGTATCAAATTATGCAAGTGTGTAGAAATAGATCAAAAGCATGAAAAGATGCACACAAGCTTGACACATAAGAGATTTATTTTAAGTCCAAATCGAAATGTTTTTAGAACAAGGAGAATACCTCGTGATCCTCGCAATGCGCTTAGTAGATTCTACCTAATTTTTAGCAATTTTTGTTGAGCTTTTCCATGCAAGCAAGTGACGAACTCTCCAACAAGCAAACAAGCAAACAAGATATGCAAAATATATTCAACTTATGAAAACCATAGGGTTAGCTCTAAAAATCAATTTTTAGGAGAAATAATAACCAACAATTAACCCAAATGACAACTCATATCATTCATTGAATCATATGAAAAATAAGTGCATACCCATCATAAAATTTTAATTTTTTTGCACTACATTTGACCTAGTCAACAAGATCTGATTTTTTTGATATGATTTTGGCCACAAAAATAGAAATTCAAAATAGAGACCCCTACTAAAAAATAGAGAGCTTTTTAAAAATGCAAAAATTTTAGAAAAATCTCTTCATTTGTTCCCTAGAGACCCGTTTTATCAAAATAGACCAGTTTTTGCAAATTGACTATTTGAGCTATTAAATTGCATCCAAATTTAAAACACAAATAATAGACCCCCGGTAGAATTTGAAGAGCTTTCCGAAACTATAAAAATTTTAGAAAAATATGTTGATTTGCGTCAGATATTAATTTTTTATGAAAAAAAAATAAAAAAAATTCAAAATTCAAAATAATTCAGAAAATTTTGAATGTTTTTTCGAAGCTTCCTTGATATGTCTCCAAACTGAAAAAAAAATTTTAGACCAAAAATCTAAGCTGTTTGGGAGATAAAATTAAATCTTTGAAACTTTAGGGTTTTAGCTCCAAGAATCAAAATCAGCATGCAAAGGTGGGTTGCCCCACGGTGGGCACTAGAAATGTGTGTGTGAAAATTGTACCTGATCTGTAGACACAACACTCAGTAAAACATTAGAGGTTAGTGATAATCAAAATCGTGCAAAATTGAAATCTAATCTAACCAAGCGATTTACTGCCTTCTAGTAGGTGCGAGATTAATGTTCTCAGATTGTAATCGAGATCAGTGACCTAGACGACACCTAAATAAAGGATTTGAATGCAATTGATCTATATTTTTGATATTTTCTATGCAATAAGAATGAAAACTTGATATGAATCTATGCTAGATGAAATTGATATGCTATGAATGCTATTGAAAATTGATATGCAATGCTAATCTAACAATGATATGCAATATGAAATTCTATGCTATGATATGAAAAATATGCAATTGAAATTGATCTCACAAAGCTTTGAATTCGCAAGTTGATTCTTTCAAGCTCCAATTGTGCAAATTCTCCAAATCAAATATGCTATGATTCCTGTAGAGTAAGTTTGCAATTTGCGAGATGAATTATGAAGAGCTGAGCCTTGTTTTTATAGAAATCCAAGGCTTTGGAGGTGCATGAAAAAAAGCCATAAATCACTCAAATAACTCAGGTTGATTTTTGAGTTATTTTTAAATAAAGGATAATTAACTCACAAAAACATGCAAAAGCTAAGCTTTAACTCAAAATAGAGTTTAGCTTTAATTGATAATTGATAGTTGTTTGCTTTTATGATTGTGCATGTTTTATTTATGAATTAATTTAATAATAAAGTGATTTATTTCCAACTTAATTGCTTTTAAAAATAAAACAATTGATTTATGGGTTAATCAATTATTTAATCAAACTTTTATTAAAAACTATATTATTAAATAATGACAATTTGCTTTAATTAATTAAATAAGAATTTAATCAATTATTCATATGATATTAGATTTATTGTCAAAATTAAATAATACAATTAATAATAGATAGAATTAAATTTAATTACACAATTAAGTGGCAAATATTAAATCTAATTAATTAAATATGAAAATATTCAATTAATCAAACTTTAGGATAAATGTGATTTATTGCCAAATAATTATAAAATTAAAGATAATTATGATGATTAGGAATATTACTAGGAATATTTCCCGATGCAAAATTTAAGATAATCAATTATGATTCGATGATGTTTAGATGTGCCTTAGGTTAGGACTTTGATGTCGATTTTGTTTGAATTGAAGATGTAGGAGATTAATGAACTTATAGCCCATTTTTGGGGTATTACAGTATCTCTTCCCGGTGATGTAAGATTGCAGGTACCAGGTAGCATCTCCACTTGGCCTCACAGGTCTGAGTGATCCCTCAAAAATCCTTGATCATTGTTGTTATTATGGAGATATCACTAAGGTTCCATGAGAAGGAACTCTACCTCTGACCCTTTTGATCCTTAGGTGGGGAGTTCCTAAGTTAGTTCCTTGTGTTGTTGATGTATCATTGTGTATTTCAGTTTGTTGGATTATGGTGATCTTGTTGCTTGTTCTTGTCTCTTGTATTTTAGGAGAACAAGGTTTGGATATGGTAGTGTTAATTGTTCTTAATGATATGTTCGATTGTTGCTAGTAGATAATTTATATGAGTTATTATTTCATGCGAGTATATGATGTTGTGATTGATTATGATAATCATTTTTAGAACATCTTGTGTTAGTAATCACCCCATATATATATATATATATATATATATATATATATATATATATATATATATATATATATATATATATATATATATATATATATCATGATTTTACTTTGTATGGAATATGATTTATTATTTGATTGGATAATAATATTTTATAATACCATAATAATAAGATGTTTATGATATTAATAATAATATTATTTTAATAATATTATAACAATATATGTACACATAAGCATATGGGTGCACACGTATGCCTATGGTTACATATATCTATATAATTATGTGTGTGGAAGTAATTATTGCATTTAATTATATAAGTTTATGGTATGGTAAATATATCTTAAATAATTATCTCCCTTTACTATGGCTTAGGTAACTAAGATAATAGTAAATGTGTTGGAGGAAATTAATACTAATTCCTTCCTTAAATAAAGGAAATATAAACCAAGATTATATCAACTTGAAAATCTCTTCCCGGGAATGGTTGTATAAAATGTATTTAAGCCTAACTATAAACCAATTTTTGGTTGGGAGAGTTGCATCGGTTGGATTTCCCGTGCAACTAATCCTTCAACCTATTTACGAGAAGAATCCCTGGAGGATGGGGGGTCTGGCTGAAATTAATTCTCAGGATATTTTATTATAGTTCTAGATAGGAGATCCTATTGAAATCTATAGTACTTTAGAGTTGGCTGAAAAATAATCTCTCAGGGAAGCTTTAGTGTTGGGAGATCTATAGTATTTTGGGGAGAAATTTATTATTCTTTAATAGGATAGTTAATTAGATTGTTTTCAGAGGAAGCTTGGAGTTTTCTTTCAGAAGGATTCTGAAGGAGTGTTTGGAGTGGGCTAAGATTGCTTGAGTCTTCTTCTCTCCAACGATTGTTCTTTGTAGTACTCCAGGTAGGAATCTATCCTAGAGATGATCTTTTTTCTATGTGTGTTCTATTTTTTGTGTGTTAAATATTATTCTGCTTGTTACTCTCTGTTTATATGATGTACAATATGGTAGAAGTATATGTTAGTTGGTTTACTTGGTTGATTAGGATAATTACATTGATGTTTTAATGTATGATGTTGCATAGACTATTGTACTTTTTGTATGATTTGGTGTAGATGAATTTGTGTGTTTGGAAGAGTTTGGAGACTCCCAAGGACTTTGTTTGTACTTCCTTTAATGTTCAATAGGTCTGTAGGAGCTTCCAGACTTGATGAAGTTTCCTTTTTCCTTCCTTAGATGAAAACTAGTTTTAGCACTATTTTTCTATTCCTAGATCTAGAGTAGGTTTAGATTGCTGTTAAATTGAGTCTAAGGGCCATTTTTTCATGGAAACTAGGAGATCTCAAATGGGTCTTGCCCAGATTATGCATCCATAGTCCCCATTTTGCCTAGTTTTAACCAAAAGTTGAGCCTGCAACTTGTTTTTTTAATTTTTCTTTGATTCTGTCCAACTGCACAGTTCTGAGGACCAACTACACAATTTTTGTGACCAACTGCATAGCTTGAGGCCCCAAATATGTAGCTTAAGCAACCAACTATGCAGCTTCTCTTACCAACTGCACAACTCATCCAGAAACCCTAGTTTTTGACCTAGTTGGTGTTTTTGGGTCCCGAGGTGACTCGGGGATAACCCTAAGTGATGTTGGGGGCATTTTTTATCACCTATGGTCATCCTTAACTTGTTTTGTGAATGTTATGATGTGTTTCTTATGGTCTTTCAGTACTTGGCTCATACTTAAGTTCTTTTTATGAGGTCACAACCTGACTTGGGGGCAGGATTTATACAAATATAACATATAAGTATAAGTCTGAGATAGGTTATAACATTTAATTTCTTATAATTTAAGTTATATTTGTATAAATACATTCTAGGATGTTTGAGATAGGTTTCATCTTCATAGGAGTTAAGATGCAGATTCTAGATTTTGGAGATTTTTGAAAATTTTTGGACTTAGCTAATTTTCAGGCACATGAGGTTTCCATAGATGGAGTGTTGTGTTATGAATGTGGAATTTTATATGAATTATATATGTTCATTACTTGTTTGGTTGAGGTTATATGGTGTATTTAGATGCCTGGATAAGGTTTAGGATGTGTTTAGGGATCAAAATTAGGGTTTAAGGTTGTCCGGTGGCCTAGGACTATCCTAAGGCTTCCTAAACATTCCTAAATGTTCCTAATCTTTCCTATTCTTTGATATAAGCTCTCAAATATCTTTATGACTTGTTTTACTTCATGTATGGTGTGTTTATGATGTTTGGGTTAAGGGTAGAAAACCTAAGAACACTATGTGAGTGGCTCTCACTGTGGGGCCGGGGCCCTAAGTGGCTAGTACTAGGATAACTAGCTGAAGAGTTGTTTTAACAAGTGATAACTTAATTAAAAATTATGGGAATGGTTTCAAACACCAAAAATATTAATGTGTGCCTTGCCCATGCCATTAGTGCTAGTAAAGGTTGTCGATGGGAGTGGGAGAAGGTACCTATGCGTAGGTATGATCGAATGGTGCTTGTCTGTACGAAAGGCATTCGGTTCCGCATGTGCCTACTTGGGGGCCGGGCCCCGGAGTGGCTAGTACCAGGACAACCCAAGGGGTGAGGGCTATGCAATGACACTTACCTAGCTTGTCGCTTAGAGTTTCTACCTAACCTTAGAACCTTTTGGGAAATGATTTTCATTTTGATCTTCTTTTCAGTTATTTTTGGGAAAGGTTACCCGAACCCTAGGTATGGCCTAGTTATCTCTTCTTTGTGGACCTTGGTGTTTATCTCCTAGCATGGGGGAGTGGGCCTTTTGGTATCCACATGGTTGGGTGGTAAATATTTTTATCGAGGTATCTTTTGCGGATGTAGTGCTTAAGGAATCATACTTGCATATTGTTCCAATTTTGAAGAAAGAGGATTTTGTACATATCTCTCATTGTTGTTATCAAATGTGAAGTTATTGTAACCTCCTAAGGGGAGATGAATGTAATGTAATCTTTAATGTATTTCAAATGATGTAATTTGGGATGGGTAGATTTAGGGAAAAGGAAAGGGGAAATATGAATATTATGTAAATTATGCTTATTGGGAAAGAAAAGGAATTTCATAAGTATTTCAAGTAAAGTGACATATTTATTATTATTATTGTTCAAGAAAAGTTAGCAAATCGAATGTGTTAATTTCATATGAGAAATAGTTTAACTTCTAGATAAATTCTTTTACAATGATTATGCTTTAAATGTTATATTGATTATGAAAGAAGGCTTAGGGAGTATAGATGGAATCAATTGGTTAGGAATCAAATGAAAACATTTATATTTCTCTTTAAAGAATTTCAAATGTTATGCTTTAGGAGTTAGTACACTTAATGAACATAAATGAATTATAAATATACTAGTAGGGAACCTTGGAAGGATTCTAAGTTAAATGATGTTTATATATTGTTCATGCAATCTTTTAAAGTTCAATTTTTTTCATAATTCGTTACTTAGGTTTTCTTTTCTAAAGAGAATCTTTGTTCTCTTTCCCGGTTCCCTTGTGGGGCATGATACCATTTAAGGCATTATGAGGATATCTATTAAGGATGTGATTGGCACAACTTATAGCTTTTACCACAAGTGATGGGTCAAGAGACTTGGCTTCAATCATGCAATTTACCATTGCCTTAAGAGTTCTAATCTTCATTTCTACAACTCTTGTCTAATGTGGACTAAATGCATCTGGACTCTGAAGATCAATACCCTCAAGTTCACAAAAGTCTCTAAGTCTTGAGTTCACATAACTTCTTTCATTGTCTACATGAAGAACCTTAATGACTTTACTTGATTGCTTCTCAACATGACTCTTGAAGGTTAGAAACTTATCAAACACTTCATTCTTGTGACCAAGAAATTAGACCCATGTGTAGCGGGAAAAGTCATCAATGAAAGTGAGGACATAGCGACCAATTTGAAGAATACAAAAAATGTTTTTGATTGAAGGAGTGAAAAAGACCAAGGGATACACTTAGATAAGTTAATGCCTATAAAAATTTAGGAACAAATCCTGATTTCTCATAATCTTTTTGATAAGAGCCTGAGAACAATAGATAAAATGCTTAATATAGATGATCTTGTTGAGCCTTATGATGTAATAAAGGTGTTCATAGATAATCTCAGGAACCTTCAACAGTCAAATAACATTAATAATAATGGATTAGTCTTGCTAGCAATTTGGAATTTCCTTGGTAAGGTAAGATAGTGGATGTGCATGGACAACAACTATTTGATGTTGCAGGACATGAATATACAAATCCCACAAAGTATATAGGAAATTTGATATAAATTCTTTGGATTTGATCAGTTAGAAACATAGCCTTGTATTGATCCACTACCCACATGATAATAAAGGAAAAGAAGCAACTACCAATCTATTCCACATGCTGCTCTATAAACTTGCCAAGTCAGAATGTAATAAATTCAACCTTGTTTTTCTAATATAAATTCTACACACACAACTTTCGCCAACTGTTCTCTTTGAAACCCTTCCCATATGCATGTATGAAAAATGTCCATCAACAAAGGATACACATGGCTTATCCAGTAATTGTCAGGGATGATAGAGAGAGACACATAAGTCCTTTTAACCATTTCAATTTCTGATTATTCCCTTTAATTTGGAAAAAAATCATCCTTATATTTGCTATTAAAAATATTTTTTAAAATAAATTTTAATATTTAATTATAAATTATAATAGAAATATTACATTTTGTAATTTTTAATGTAAAATTTTTCATACTTAGACAATACAATATAAAGATATTAATGCATGCAATACAATCACAATTAAAATATTTAATTTAAATAAAAATATTTTTAAATTTAATTCTAAAATAAGATTTTTATAATTATCAATAAAATAGAAAACTTATTAAAATAATTCAAAATTCACTTTTTATCTTTTAAATAAGTTTTATTTTTTATTTTTATTTTTTAAGTTTGGTTTTATTTGTAAGTTCCAATGTTAGCATTAATATTTTTAATATAATTTTTTATAATCATTTAATTTAAGGGTTTCAATATATCTAAATATTTTTATAAGTTATTAATTATTATTTTAAAATTTAAAATAATTATTAAATATCTATAAATATTTTAATCAATTATATTATAATTATAATCTTAATTTAAAGTTATTTAAAATTATATAACTATTTCAATTATATTACTTAAATAATTTTCCACATTTCTATTGTCTGGTCACATGGAATGGTGGGGTCAATCGCTAATAACAAGGATGTAATAAAGGTGTTGCCATAGTGGGATGCAATAGAGATCACATTTATGCGATTTTGTAATCTTTGAAATTGATACAAAAAATGTCTATGATTCCAATATACAACAATCATGATAGCATATGAATTCATATTGATTTTATGATGGCCATTTTTAGCATTTTTGTTTGTATTGGACTATGAAGACATCATTTGTAGATGTATGTACTACACTTTATTTAGATGATATCGCTACTACAGTCCTTGTTTATTTTGTATGATGGTTAAGAGCATTATTGCAGTGATTAATATTTAAATTGTTGCATTTCTTCATTGGGAGAATTAGATTTCAAATGGAAGGCATCAAAGAACTATTTAAATAATTATCTACAATGGACATACAATAAGCTAAGTTGCTTTTGCAAGACGACATAAACAAATTTTTTGGCAAAAGTCTATACACGTGTGTACATACTTTCAATTTGTAGGTTACCATGTCTGTCAAATTCTGCAAACATATATAATACTTCTTGTCTTTCTACATATCTTAAACAACTATACTGGCGATATTATATTCTTATGATCAACTGCAAAACTCCTCCAAGTCTCATCCATACCTTACATAGTGTGATGACTTTAAATATACTGTTAGAAGCCTTCAAATTACAAAGCAACAAGAAGAACTCCCAATAGGGACAGAAGGGGAAAAATTCTTCAAAGAACTTGAAGTGCAAGATTCTAGGTTTGCAGACCACCAACTAAGTACACAAAGATGCATGCAACCAATCAAACACAAATAAGGCATGTCATACAATAGGAAAACTAATTGGCACATGTAATTGATGTTCACTACAAGTTTTCTTTGATGATGCATAAGTAGTTTAATAAAATTTCTAGGACTCAAGAGTGGTAGGATTCTCGATATCTAGCCATTTTCTACATGTTTGTTAAGTGCCTTGTGGAGATACAAGGAGATGCTAAAAAATAAACAACATCATCAATCTGATGACTTCTAGATACCAGAAGCAATGATTTGATTGTTGAAAGGAAACTTCTAGGGACAAAACCATAGAGCATAATCTAACAACTCTTACTTCCAACTTATCTTTCACTTATCGAACAACCATTACATATATAACATGTTTTCATGCATAACTGATAAGCAAAACACTTCAAATTTGCATCCCCTTTTCAATTTCCAACTGATGCAAAGGACTTCAACTTACCTAAACTTACCTAAACTTTACCTAAACTTACCTAAACTTTACCTAAACTTAACTCACTATAGGAAGGAACTTTGACTCTCGGTTAATGTTTACAAAAGATATAAAGTTTTGGGAAATTAAAAATAAAACCAAATGTTTAAAAAGTCGTAAGGGAAGTCTCGTAGCAAAGAAACTTTTCAAAACTCCAATTTTTTGCGAGATGTCATCTGTGGCAGAGCTCGTGGATTGTCAATGCTGCAATTTTTAACGAAAATGTAGGGAAAAAGTGACTGCGCGCGAAGTCAAGAAATGGTAGAGGACTTGTTGGTACGATGACAATTCGTGCTGTTCAAAGGAGAAAAACCCCAGAGAGTGGTAAGTTCTCTTCCTATTCCATGGTTCCTTTGATGAAGAAATGCATGTAATCGATCCAGGATTCTTGAATCTTTAAAGCCTAATATAGTGTAGTATACTAGTCACATATGATTTGCTGCAAAACATGACGTTCACCATCCTGTCAATCGCTTCCACGAGGTTTAGAACATGAGAGGTGTTAAGAGGAGTCGCTTTGCAGCTATCACACAGTTTTTAGAGGAGTGGGTTTACCATGCCAACAAAAGGCAAACCAAATGAGACAATAAAGAGTTATCTGGAAGAGTGTTGCTAGAGACAATTATGACAGGCAAAAATGTATATGTTTTATCACACAGTTGCCTGTAGATTTGAGGGACATTTGTGTGGAGGGTATCACCATTTTGAAATAGGGCTTGTGGGTATAAGAATAAGGATAAGGAGTTAATGAATTAGGGTATGTCTAAGTTACATTTGAATATAGTTACCGGGAGATGTGGGGCACATGGACTGGGAACTGGGGACTAAGAATTAGTTACAGACATGGTAGTTTAAATCTTCTTAGGATTGACTCCAAACCATCAGGTTTTTTTTCAATTAAGTGGGATGTAATTGGGAGAAAAATAGAAAATCGGAAAACATTTAAAAATTCATAAAAAATGCTTATTTTCAAAAAAAGAAATTTAATGGCAAACAAAGAAAAACCTGCTACTTTTCCATCTGGCGCAGCTCAAAATCACCAGTGGGGTCAATGGACCTTCATGGTGCATGTTATTTTTCATAATATTATCATGCTTAACCAAGCTCAAACTCTTCAAAAAATGTGGATGTCGAGGTCAGGATTTAATTCAATGAAATGGAATGGGTATTTGCTAAAGAATGAACCCTAGAGTGCACCCTAATCAATCTGACGTTTGGTTACTTTGGCAAGATACAAATCTGCAATTTAAATACTCAAAATGAGATTTTGATGGAAAACTAAAGAACAAAAGTATGTTATAGGTAAATTGAAAAAACTACAGTTTATTTTCTATTAAACTGGCCTCAGGAATCATGTCAGCAACCAGAGGAACAAATGGACACCCTCGGGAACTGTTCTAGTGGTCAGAGAATTGAATTGCTGACTGGGCCAAGTGGCGATTGTCATGACAATTGAGATTTATAAAATATATTTGCTGCTATTACTAGCATGGCAATGAAGTGAACACTGCCCAATGACAGGGATGAATGTAGATGCCTGGTGCTATGGAGTTTGATAAAACTCATTCCTCTAGAGTTCTGAACACAAACTTGCATCAACCATTCAAGAGAGAACCCAGTTTGATTACTGAACCAAAATTTCCTTGCGACTATGTGTTTGAGTCTTAATAAGCATAAAAAATACAATGCATATTCTTGTGAACTAGGCATCAGAATACGCCAAGCTTAATCAGAGGATAAGTGATAACGAATCTATAGCAAGGAAGATAATGAATCGAAATGTGTAAATAGCAGTTCTTCTAAATTACATCTCAGTAAGCATTTTACGTGTTTAATTCCATCTTATTTGCTGGAATAAAAAATAAATTACAACCTGGGATGTATGAATTTATTTTAAAATGGGCTTAACACTTTTGCTTTCCATTCAAACAATAATTAACAGCATAAACAGGCACTTTCTCTGCTGGTCAAATTTTAGAGCCTTCAATAATAGGCACGGAGGCTAACTACTGGTTAAAAAAGAAGTAAAATATATAGCATGAAATAACTGCCCTTTCACTTTATGCTTTAGGCTATTCAGAATGGTGTACAATACAATTCAAAGAATATGGTGGCAATGTAGTTAATCTCACTATTGGCAGTTATACTCACCAGAATCAACACTTCAAACCACATCCTAGAAAGCCCTACAAAACTTATGTGCTTCTGAAAATAGAAGATAAATAAGATTTTCAGTAAGGATAAAATAATTTCTAAGAGCATTAATTCTGCCATTTAAAAAAGATCAACTGCCTTCTTTTGCCTTTGTTGCTTCCACTTGGGCTGCTCATAGAATGTTTTCTGGTCCATCTTAAATATCTTCTGAAACTCCTCAGGTGTTAAATATGACTGCAAACAAGGATCATCAGTCAATATGTAAACCCTCTTTGCTTTAGCATTAATCAGCATAAACACTGAAATAAAAGAAACCATGCTGAAAGTCAAAGTAAAGGCCTAGGTATTTACCTCTCTTTTTCTGGGATTGACTCCTGGTACTGGATTCGTAGACTTGGTTTTCAACCGTTCATAGCTGTATGTGCTGGAAAATCCATCTTCGTCAGGCTTGGTTTCGGCATCCTTAGATATTTCTTGTTCATGACCATCTGAAACAGACCTTTTCAATTTTGTATCATTTTCTGTGGCCGATCCTTCACTCTCATTCAGTTTACTTTCAACATCCTCTGTAATGCTTGTTTCAGCCTTCTCTGCATTTGTAGAGTTGTACAGAAGAGTACAGTTGGCTAGAAATCAAAATCCTTTTCATGAACATAGTCTAAGAATTTAAAATTATTCATTTTAGGCCCTATAGAATTGAACATTAAATATTCACAGGAAAAGTCCTGATCTGCCCACCAACCTGAAATTGTCAGGGAAACTTTTTCATCTGCAACTTCGGCAGTTGGGTTTGCAGGTGAATTGCTCTCTAGTTGAACACTTAAGGTCATAGGTGATGCTCCAGTAGCGGCTGAGCTTTGAGGCTTGAAGGATGCTTTAGTCACTTTATTTAAATCTTTTTCTCTATTAGTTGATGTAAAAGCAGCAGTCAGAGCAGCCAGTGCAGCTGATTTTTGTGTTGCAACACCTTTTCTAACACCATTTGAATTATGTGAAATCTGCTCCCCACTTCCATTGGATCCAGAAGTGACAGCAGAAAATCGGTTTTGTAATTTCTGTACAAATATTTGACATGAATTTGTTTCAGTATATACTGTACATCATGAAATGCAGCATTTGAGAATGAGATATATTTATAGTTCTGACCTCAACAGTTTGAGCAAGCTTTCCTTGAAGAATTAAAAGCTTCTTTTCAAATGAATTTCCCCAGATCTGCATTGGTAAAAATACACACCCAAATAATCACAGAATTCTCAGCATTCGAAACAGCCAAATATGAATTATGTGAAAACATGTGGCATTTTACAGGTTACTGTTTGCAGTGTAACAAGTTGGTAATTAATCAAGTTTTCAGTACTTTCTTAGAAGAAAGTTGATTGCCAGGAAGATAATTAATCTTATCATATTGAATTTTTAACCCGTATTGTCCTAGATCTGCATTCAACTAACATAGCACATGTTAGATAAACTTTAACATAATAGAAAAACATACCGCAGCCTTGGAAGCATCCCATGCAAAATACCTAGTGAAGAAAGATGGCTCATTTCCTTCAGTTACTTTGTAAAGTGGAGTATCTTGAGATAACCCTTCATATAAGGCTGCACGCTCCATGTATTTCTGCTAAATTTTGTACCATTTCAGTTAGAAACTATGGTAAGGTAATGATACCACAGAGATATCGAGGTCACATTTTTGTCAAGCACATGCATGCATTACATGGAGGCACAAGGTGGTAGGAGTAGTGATTTCCACAGATAATGATCTTGAAACTATAAACATTCTTTTTAGTTACAACAAGTTCATTCATATAATAGTATATGTGAAAATTGATGCAAATAAATTATTATATTTGTTTTCTTTTACCTGGCCAATCTCAAAACCTTGTTGCTTCAATTTAGCCTGTACATGCTGACCAATCCAGATAAAAACTTCACTATGTGTATCCAGTACCATGATATCCTCCGTTAGTAGGTCATCTTGACTGAAGTTGAAGACTTCTACAAGCTGCTACAAATAATACAAAATTACAAGGTAATACAATCTTCATAGGAGAACTCAGCAGACTATTGACAGAAAAAAGGTGAAACAAGCTAGGCCTTATCAATATGGAAGATACAAGTGCTGCAGTATGCCAACCACCTTCAATGTGCCTGCAATTTTCAAGCATACCACAAACACGTAAAATTAGTTTTTCTAGGCATACCACAAACGCAGGAAATTAGTTTTTCTAGTGCCAGTTTGCCAGTTTCTTCAAAAGATTGGTTTTGAAGAAAGGTTACAACTGGTACTAAATTAGTGCAGGAAAAGTAAATTACCAATTAGTCTTTTCAATTTATTTAATCAGAAAAGTAATTAAAGAGAAAGAAAACTGATCCTGAGAAGCCTCAAAAAGTGACAGTCCAAGCAATTAAAAAACGAACCCTTGTCGAATTCACAAGCATATAAATGAGGATCTCCACTGGTTTCTTGGGATCCCTTCTGGCTTACATAACTCTGCCTTCCACCCATTGCATTCCAAAAGGCTGCTGGTTCTGTTCCTTCCTTCACAGCTTTTGAACTAGTACCAGGCTGAAAATAAAATGGTTGTAAAATATCTTTAAAAGCTTAAAACATGAGAAATGGTTCAAGCACCAACATATGATGTGTGCTAAAGCTTTCTCCATTTATTATTCAATGTATTATTTGAGTCCAACAATTATAAAAATGCTGGCTCATATGTTAAGAACAATTTTGAATTTTTCTTTGCAGTTCAATTTAGAAAAGCTAATAACAACATGCTTTTATTAAGAAAATCACTGATAAAGAAATTAGGAAGAGTATATGAGCATTGTCATCTTATCCTAATACTCACTTTTAAGAACTCTGGGAGTCTGGCTGCTGATCTTTGCTGCTCAATCGTTGTAGAGTTACCATGCCAAGTGAAAAATGATGTTCCAGTCTGTAACAAGAAGCAACATGTGGAATCCAAAGAGGTTGCCACCTGCATGTATCAAATACAAATATTAGTTGGAGTAGTCTTGATCCCTGCCAATCAAAAGGTTTTTGTTGTTCTCAAGCTTATTTTCTATTTACATGAATCAGGCTTCACATTCATGTTCTTTGTAGAGTATTCTGTTTTGTAATCAGCAGATTCGTACCGAGATAAGTTTATTCTCAATAGAAATATTTCAGAATACTTTAAGCTCAGATGCAAAAAAAGGTTGTTATGGCACGAGTCCTGGGTGTAACATTCTGCCTGAGGACATGACCACAGTAAATAGTAACAATATCCCAGGCTTCATCTTCTTGGTATCCAAATTTGAAAATTTGATGAAGACTATTTATGGTCACAAAAAATCAAATTCAGTCAATGCAAATTATAAATTACAAAGCATATAAATTCTTTAAAGGTCCTCAGTTAGATCATGTCCTCATTTTAGGTTCTGAATATTTAGTTAACAGACTAGTTTGCCTGCTATTCATTTTCTTTCTTTCTGCATAGATCGATTGAAGCATAGTAATCTTTTATAAGTGCACAGCAAGTAAAGTTCTTGATATACACAAAGTTGACCATTTGATTCTCTAATCTGCCTTTATTGTAGGCAGATATATTTTATATTTACCCCCATATAAATATATAAAAATTATATGGCAAGAATAACTGATAACTGATAAATTAAAATAGTATAATGACATTTACCGGATCAACTTGAATTGCTTTACTGTTGTGGGGTTCTGTACCACAAAGTTGAAGAAGCATGACATAATCCCCGTTACTTGTCTCATCTGTCATACCATTCTCTAGATTGTCCTTTTTGCTTCCAAGATTCATTTGGCCCTAGAGAATAAAGAAGATACAGTTATGTTGCTGCAACTATCAAAGGGTTTGTTTCTCTCCATAAAAATATACATCAGCAATTGCTTCCAGATTTAACACATCAGATGCTCACTTCATTAGTTGAAAATTAAAAGAATGAAACTAAGAAGAACCAAAACAGATTTGAAAAATGTGGTTTTGAAAATTAGGATAAAAGAAGATATTATGCTTTACAAATATTTTCAATACACACATTTAGGATGACCATGTTTGGAAAGAGAGCAATAAACTGGGCTGGTTCTTTTCCTTGAACAATTAGACCCTACAACAGCAGCAACCATTTAAAGTTAGACATTTGAATTTTCGGTTCTGTTGTGATGATTATTAGTTCATTGTGTACAATAATTACTGTGAGCGTTGCATTCAAAAGAAATATGAGTTAAAATCCTGTAGATCATTACATCAACAGCTACACACCTGTACTGGTCTTCCTTTCAAAGAATTAGCGATTGAGTTTGTTAGTTGAACAGCTGTTCTCTTATCCTCCTAAACCAAGTGGAAAAATGAGAACATCAACACTTTTGAAAATACAATTATATAAAAACTACTGAAACAAACTTTCTGTTTCAGGACAGTCCTTGAAGGTTAAATTGTCGTCACAACCGGAAGCAAAGAAGATTTCAGGTTTCAACATTTGCATAATGCAAGGCTGATAGGTATTTTAATCATCCAAATTCTAACCACGACACCTAAATATAATAAAAAATTGTGTTCTCATACCTCTGTACTTTGTTGCCCAAGCCATGAGCAAAGAAAATAGTCCTCTCTACGATCTTCTTTGTGGTAAGTGTACAAAATGATATAGCGGCCTTCAGTATAAAATTTTCCAAGATCCTCTTTTGGAACAAGAGTCTTAACATTGTTGTTGACCCACCATACCTAGGATAGCACAAAGAGGTGTTCTCTTAGCCAATTGGTTAGCTTTAACAGAAAATGTATCAATACATTGACAACCAGAATATCCAAAACATCTAGTAAATTGTTTTCTGAGGACAGCCAAAGTCAGACCTCTAGCTTCCCTCCTCCTTCAAGCAAAGGCGGACTTTCATCTTTCCCTGGAGCTGCCGTCGAGACACCTTTAACACCAACTCCTTGCTTTTTGAGTAAGGCTAAGAATGCAAATTATTGATCCTAAACAATTAGTCCTTAAAACATAGATGCCCTAAACTATGTGTGACATGAAAAATGAGATTTCACAAACGAAGAGGACATTTTTCAATACGATCAAGAGGCAGCATTTTAAATGATTTGAATGAAACATGGAAAGGAACTGCAATTTATAGTATATAATAATTATCTATTTAGAAGGATTTCAATTAGTGAACAAAAATCTAAAGTGCCATTGAAGACATATTATTAAGTTCTAGAGTATCTTTTATCTTTGTTCTATTACAAATAAGTCAAGGCTCAAATAGATACATCACTCACATGCAACTTTTCCTTTCCCATCTTCGGAGCCAGAAGTTCCGCTACCCACTGGCCAGGACTCAAAATTAGCTTTAAAATCTAGTGTTTCAAATCCTTGAATGACTCGTACCAAATGTGTCTGCTTGACCCTTTTCTGGCTTGAAACAAATTCCTGAAGAAGGTAATGTCTAAGATCAGAAATCTTCAATAATTTCTGTTTATTTACTTAAAACTTGCATTCTATTTGATACTAAATCATGTTCTTACCTCTGCAGCTAAGCTTGCAGCTTTTCTATCTTCCAATTGAGTTACACGGCCAACCCATATATAGATCTCAGATCCACAATCAAGTACATAACATTTATTTGATTCCAATACCAACTTTGACAAGGGCCCATCCATGGCCTGTAGCTGTCCATCCAAAATACTAATTCACGGAAAGCCAAATAAAACAATTAGTCAGTAGTTTACTTCTTTTCCTTGTTTGTACTTTGTTACCCCTTAATAATGTAATTCAATCGCCTGAACCAAAATGAAACATAATTCATTAAAGTGATCTAGTTATTAGCAGTTTCTGTATCACAATCATTTTGTTCTTCTATTAAGCATACTGATCTCAGATAAATTATAATTAAGGTTTTTCTTTTTTAGCGATTGATTGTTCAATCTAGAATTGCATCAAGATGGGCCTGAATCCATTTTGATGTACAAGGTACGTTACCACAAGGGAAAGTTAGAAGCCATTACAAATAGAGACATCTAACTTCTTGGATACATGATGTAAGTAAAAACGAGGAGCCCAAGAGACAACTTACATTTGTCAGAAAATAAGCACTCACATGTAAAGTTTTCCTGATGATGTCTCTAACTGTATACTGTCTTCAGTGCTACTCTTCTTACCAATTGGAGCAAATCCCCCAAACAGAGCCCAGAACTCACCAGAGTCAGCTTCTGCTACAAGCTTTCCATCCTCTATTGTTTCAAAAATCAAAACTTGTTGTTAGTAAATGGATTGATTGACATCATAAAGCATATCAAAATTAAAATTAAAATCTACTTTCAAAGTGACTAATCAAAGAGAAGTGAGTATTGAAGAACGAACCAATCACTGCGATTTGACACTGCCCTTCATGATTTTTATGTTTAATGTACTGTATGACATCCAAGGCCTTTGCCCGTTCTTGAATGTTTGATGTTGCTCCATTGAATTGATAGAGCTTTGATTCCGTGTCAAGAACAAAAACATCATCATGGTTCAGTGAAGATCGAGCAAAAGGGACCTGTATTGCCAAAACCAGGATCCATATTGTAATTCCCAGATGCAGAGTAGAACATTTGTTTCTAATCAGACACTGAAGTCTAACCAGCATTTATGTTCTATGCTGAATATCTTATTAAAGAAGACTAATAAAATAGTTCAAGTGAGTCCTTTGGAGCCTAAGAAAGGATATTGGTTTGATTTGAATAGGAATTCCTTTCCAGATCTTTGAATCTTTCATTCAATATGTGGATTTTGAATAGAAATAAAATGTGACTGGCTTTCTAAGCTACATCATATTTACCTGCTTCACTCGTACAACACGCCTGCCTTTACATACGTATAGACTTGGTTCAAATTTTCCTGTGCTTATCTCTTTATCTCCAGAAAGCATAGATCCTTCTAACGGTATAAAGCATGGCTTGAAAAATGACAAAAATTTATCACTCTCGTAGCCATCTAGTTCCCTATATTGCACTGTTCGTCCACCTAGAGCTGCATCAAGTTCAATTGCTTTTTTGCCAGCTATGTTGGCTTCATCCTGTGAACGTTAAGAGACACTTCATTAAAACAAATCATTTAATATGAAATACATGAGAAATTGTCCCCAACTCTATGCCTTAACTAATCCACATTTTCTGAACTTACCTGGCTACTATCTTTCCCAATCCAAAAGAATATGTCATAGTGACGATTCCCACTTGTTGATACCCCTGTCTGTCAGAGAATATACCAAGAGAAATTATTGAACTTATTCAGCATTCGTAAATCTAATTAAGCATTTCACTGATGCAATGCAAGGCTCTATATTGAGCAGTTTACAGTGGATTAAAATATATAGTATGCAAAACTCTTGTTGATTGGAATTAAGGGGCTGCATTCTTGTTCTCATGATATAAGAGGGGGAAATGATTAAAGACAATTATCAATACTGTGCTGAGAAAATCAAGCTTACCTGCAAAACTATGTAAGAGTCTTTAGAGTAAAATTTACCATACTCTGATTTTGGTATTGCAACTGGATGCAAATCTTCTATTTTCCATATATCCATGCCACTGATAATAAAAGTTAAGGTAAAAGTAAAGAAGAAATAATCTTTAGTACTTCTAAATTGCTGGTTGAGATCCCCAGACGTGGCATGTAATGTATCTGTAAATGCTAGAAATCTACCTCATATATGGTTACTACACTGGTTAAGTTACTGCCAGTTTACAAAAATGAAAATGAAGTATTCTTGCAAGTTGCAAACTATACTGTCCTGAAACATAAATGCAAATTCTACGTTGTCTTGAAGCATTTCTTCAAACTATATAGTAACAATGTATCATCAAATGCTTGCACTATACAATCGTATCATATGAGCATTTTTTATATACACATATCAGAAGAAGGTAAAATGTACACATTGATCAACTGTTACGGAGGATACACTTTCTGACCAGCTCCTTGAAATGCAGGATCAACATTCTTCATAGACATGGCGATTGCAGGTTGCTTAATATTCGGTTTCACTTGAGATCCAAAATGGCTTCCTTGACACAGCTTTGACTTTCTGTTCCAAAAGAAATTACACAACTTCAATAATTATAATCATTTGCACCTCATAAAGCTCTGAAAAAGTAATAGTCAGCTACTTCTGAGAACACATCTTGCTTGGCATCATTATATGTGTTAAGTTTATGAGAAAGAAATCAAACTTTAGGGAAAATAAGATGACAAATGAAAGGAATTCAGAGAGTCCAGCACAGAGGGATTTTCTTTATTGAAATGAATATGGGTTGCCAATCCCATAAGGTAGTGTTTAGTTGTGTTTGGGAACACTTAAGCTACAGACATCTCCATGATATCCTCCTTTTGGAAATATGAATTACTTGTTTCTAAATTGAGTTGTGGCACATTACTCCAGCTTTGAGATGGAGACTTGAATAAATACCTCATCGATTTATTCAAGCAATAGGTTATGAACTTACGATGCATGGAAAAAGTCCCTGACATTTTATGCAGGACCTGTCCATGGCTAAGTTAAACTCATCTTCACAACACAAAAATTTGTATTTCCTTATGAGCAGATTATACAGTCATGAGATATAATATTTTAATTTATCCATTTCAATAATGTGCTAACTTCATAGATATTTGCTAACTTCATAATTGAGGTAACCTTTCCAATGGAGTATATCTACTACTGGATGTGGTTATCCATAGGCTAGAAGTGATAATACCATGACCGCAAGGCTTGTGATAGAGAAAGGACTTTGAGGGAGATTTAGTTGGATGTAGCATGTCTGTATAAATTGTTGCCTTTTATATAGAATGTCCAAATAAATCCATCTCTTAGTCTTGTGCTACCAGATAACTCACGCTCATTCCCAAATGCTATTTATCTGTATCCAATATGTGCATGGAACATGTATGGACCATACACATATCTGGGTCATGTTTGTATCCATGAAGGTCTAGGTAAAGGTCAGGAGGTGTATTGTATTGGTCATTACCCATCTATATGCTAAGAAAATAAAAAGTGAAAATATCTTACCATCATAAGTATTCACAACTCACAATGCCTTTATGTTACATATACCACACGTCTTTGGGGTCATATTTGAAGGGCTTTCTACTGCTGGACATTTCTTGACCAATTTGAGGACTTCTGCAATAACTATCTGGTTACGAAAATCTCCTGCTTTTGGTTGTTAAAATTCAATATACTTGGGCAAATATTTCTTTGTTAATTTGAATCAGTAGTAATGGGAGGTCTAGCTTTTCAGTTATATTGCTGCATTGATGAAAGGTATTTCAAAGTATTTTTTTCTTTCATGGTATTCTTTACATATTCATACTTCATTGTGTATTTCTATAAATGTTGCATCCCAAGTGTATTATATCAACAGGTTTTTAAAAAAATTGCCTTATTTATATTGGATACCATATCTGCATCAATATCTCAATCCATATGTATACATAAGAGCTTGGTGCTATTGTAGGCATGCATAACTATTTCTTAAATTATGATCATTGATACAAGGAAGAAATGCCTTTACAATGTTGCTCTAATTCGGGGAAAGTTTTTTTCTCAGCTTTAAAATGGAGTAAATGATGAGAATAATGGAAGTTTTCCATAATTAGCACATGAAGGTAAATAAGCCAAAAGTAATGAAGATGTAGCATTTGTTCTATTCGAAGAATGAAAAGGATATTGGAAGGGTGGGCATCCTATGGAAAAGGTAAATGATCAACTCTTATGCCTTGGTTGGCATGGATTTATGATTTTCAAATCATGAATATAATTGAGGGAAAAGTCCATATGACAAATATAGCCGTAAGAAAGAAGTGGTCAACTTGTATTCATACCATATGAAGCAAGGATAGCATGTATAAGGATTCTAGGAACGCAATGACATGAGAAAAAGACTGACTAATAAGTTTTTGGCCTAGGAGAATTCAACTTTGCATATCACGAGTTCAGAAAACTTGAAATAGGTGGGTTAGTTTAGTCAAGACAATGAAAGGCATGGTTAATGGCAGAAAATATTCAAATGCTAGATTCATATGAGGGTTGAAGCCCCACTTGAGCAATCCAATTTTAATGACTTCTAACCCAGGTGTGGAATATAGTCATCTATTTTGTGTTGCAGTATGAAAGGATGAGGGTATGGAAGTGGTTGGCATACAACGTTGCAGTGTTAAAGGCCATTCCAAGTACAACTTCCTTATAACTCACTGAAGTCAAGATTTCTCCTTCAAACTTTAGAAGAATGACAGCGAAAGTACTAAACCAAGAGCACACAATATTTACATATGGATTTCCTCAAACCCAGGTAATCATAACTGAGGAACATGACAAAGAGGATCGCCAAATGGTGAAGGTACTTTGGATTAAGAGTAATATTCTTGTCATAGATTTTCAGTAATTATGTGTGTATGTATGTGTACATGTAAATGTATATATGTATGTATGTATGTGTATGTATTTATATACATACAGTATGTTATCTATCTATCTATATATATGAATGATTATGATAGTATGAACGGTGCCAATTGATATTTCAAATTTCCAAAGCTGGATACTACAAGGAATATTTCAGCACTGAAATGTTCATTATGAATCTTTACACACTTCATTAGATTTGAATATTGTTTCCACTTCTTGCAAAATAGCAACGACATGTTCAAATGATACTGTGGCTGGCATATAATATGCAGTTAATTATCAAGTGACATATTTTGAAATCCACTGTTTTAAAGACCAAACCTATAATTTAAACATAATTACCTGGATATAGATGATTTCAGTAGTAGGAATGGTGCAACAGTATTATTGCAAGATTGATCTAAAATATTATAATTAGTAGAAAAATCCATGATGGGTAATTCAAATAAATTTCAGCACCGAAGATGGTCATTATCAATCTTTATGGTGCACTTATTTTATAAGTATACTCTGTCTACTTCTTGAGAGTTATGAGCACCATTTCCAACTCACATTACTGCGATATAGCAACTAAATGTTTAACTTTAAAGACAATGTGGCTGGCAATTTGGAATATAATATTCAGGTATCTTGCAGCAGATTCTTGAAATCTCCTATAAAGACTGAAGATATGTTTACTTTCTAAAAACTTAAAAAGTAAACCATCTTACAATCAGTACCATAATGAGAAAGGATGTACTTTCTAATTCATATTTTAGGGCGAGAAATTTCCTCCAAGAACTAGTGAGAAAATAGTAAGTAGCTAGTTTGGCTCACAAAGATTTGTAAAGAAGTCATCAATAGAGGAACTTAATTTTGAGTAATTGGCTCTATAATACCATTTAAAACAGGTTGAGTTTAAATGGGGTAAAATGATTTAATAAGATTGTAAAGTAGTATATGCCTTATATGCTCCTAGGAGACATTGCGCATACGGAGAAGATAATATGTTCATCATCGCTTGTGAAATCTCATAGGTGGCTTGCAGATGCATGTCGCTTATGTGGTAGTTTCTCTTGGGTGTTTAAATGATCCTGATCATCATCATTACCTGTGGATTAGCCATCTTAATGAAAAGATGTTTCTAGTGGCAAGATCAATGGTACAGGATAGAGTTTTTTGGAAAACTTTTGCTTGAGAAATTGTGATACAAGATATAAGAAGATTTGAGGGACAATTGGTGTTGGTAGACTTAGGATGCTTTACGATATGCTTGTTAGTTATTCAAAAGAGGTAGAGATGTAAATTTAAATGTATACTTGGTGACAACAGCATGTGCAGGGGAAGGTAAGCATTCAAAAATAAAATAGAATCCTCTAGCTTTAGTAAAGATTTGCATGCAAAAGAAACACACAAAGATTGTGCGGTCAGAAATGGGACTTGCATAAGAGTGTGGTCGTAGGTGCACTCCTATACAGAATAGCATGTGGGATTGATCTTCTGATTTTCTTCGATGGGCTTACAGAAATATAAATTGAAAAATACAAGTATTGCTAGAGATATTGAGAAAATATAAAAGGGTATAGGCAAAATTTATATTGCCTAAGGGTCAGTATGACTAATCTTAATTCACTTAGAAGTGGTAAAACAAGTAATAAAGATTCGCTTCTGTATTAATGTTATTAAAAAAATTCGATGTATGCCACTAAAGAAAATTTTGAAAAAAGAATTCAGTTAAAGGCCTTGCAACATATGTTGATATGCAGCTATTTAGGCTTTGGTTTGGTAACAAGTGGGAGCAGTCCAAGGACATTGAAGATCACGAGGTTCGTAAACTGAGGAGACATGTTACAACCTGAGGTTTGTTCTGGTATATCAAGAAGGCTAAAAGAGTGTAGGTACAAATAGAAAGACATCAATAGCAAATATCACTTTCTTCAATGAGATTAAATACCAAAACTAATTTGAAATTTAACTAATGAAATATCATTCTGTTTCAGAAAATTAGTACATAAGCCAACAATATGTTCCCTTGAACATGTCTTCTGAATATCCATTGAAGTTTAGTTTGATAGAAGGTAAATGATGCGATAGCCAATTGACATGATCTAAATTCTCCTGGAAAATTTCCAACCTCCAGGTGACTGTGTCGCTGCTACTTCTGGTACCAATTGCTCTCACATATGTAACAGATCTACCATCATGGGTCAAATTGGCAAATTTAATGTTTGAGAATATTATAAAATATTAGATATGGTTAAAAGACCAGTGTGCAATAAAATATCAAACGTTGTAAAATATTGTTAGACAGATAATTCTGTTTTTTTGGAATCATGTCTATATCCAAAGGGTTTTTGCCTTCATTTTTAATCATGAAGTTTTCATCAATTTTCTTACTTTCCAGGACCTGCAAGCCATATACATCTAGCTGATGCATGCTTTTGCTTGTTTGAAACAGAAAATGCAGCTTCTATAGTGTAGGGGCACATATCTTGTTTTTATTGATAGAGTGCTACATATGTGGCAGAAATGAATTCTTTTTTAGCCGTTTTATTTCCTTAAGATATCGTATAGTATGTGATCGAGCTATGCGGAAAACTTATTGTGTAACAGTACTGTTTGTAATCTGTTACCAAAGATATAGGTGGTGTTTTTATCTATTTATTTGTCTTCAGCATTTCGTCTGTCTATACAGGGTATTTTTTCAGATGCCCTGAATATGGGCATGCAGACTCTTTTAGTGTCTGCTTTAGATTAATATAGCTGTATAACCTAGCAAACATAAAACGAGCTGGCAATTCTATATTTTTTACATGCTTGACTTCATTATTTCACCTAATTTTTTGAATATTATCCCCATCACGATCTTTATCTTTAAGAAATTGTTTAGAAACTTTTCAACCTTTTGGCTGTACTTAGCTTCACGCAATTAGTGTTACACTCTAACAAAAGTTGAAACTTTAAATTTATAAACTAAATTAACTGCAATTATATTGGTTTCTTGTTTACTTTTTTCATTGGATTTCTACTAATGCAAGCAATGGATATGTCCCCTGCTGTCAAGGCTTTTTTCCAAACATCCTGGACACTCTGGGGATGTATCCCCAGTCCTCAAGGCCTCATGACTCGGTTACCATTGTTAAATTTTCATTTCAGTTGAGACTTACTTTTGTTATGATCATCTTAATCATAGATGGAAAACTCGGACTCGCTCGCCAAGCCCAAAAAAAAAGGGAAAAATTCGGCCAGTTTTTGAAAAAAATTCGAGGAAAAACTCAGGAACTTAAAAACCGCTTAAATTTAATTAGAAATGCATTTATTTTGCAAAATTCAATGAGAAGATGCATCCAATGAGTTGATTAATGAGAACAAAAAAGAAACAAGCTGAGTTTAGATATATATAAGCGCAAAGTGGGTACGAACTCGCATTCTCATGTGGAACATTGATGGCTGGAAGCAAAATAGTAAGTAGTTTCTATAAAATTAAAAGTAAATACATCATTACAATTACATCTTCTTCTTCCCAGCTCTACTAACAAATAAGGGAGAGGAACTACGGGGTCTAGTCTTAGAAGTAGAATGCTGCACTGGGTGTGACTGTGCCTTAAGTCGAATCCGCTTCCAATACCTTCAATCACCTAGCAAGGCCTTGGAAGCCTCTATTTCTCCTCCACTCACAAACCAAATCTCTGCAAACAAAAAACGACCACAAATGCCATTTTTTGCGTTTTAACACAGAAGGACAGGCGCAGGAGAGTTTTTAAAAAAAATCGCAGGAAAACTCTGCAATTTTTTTCTGCAGATTTTTATCTGGAAAACTTGCCCAGCTGAAAAACTCAGCAAAAACTTGGGATTCCGTGATTAATCGATGATTAGTCCAACTATGATCTTAATAATTAGATAAAATATGCAACAACCAGATATTTTGTATTCTTCATGGCTTAGATATCTGTGTGTGTGTTCTCCTGCTGTCTCCAAAGTCTGAGCAAAATTTGCGTAATGAAAATCCATCCTTCTGACCATTTTTATTGGAAACTCCTTAGAACATTGGTTTCTACAGTCTGAAGCCACCATTTTTTATAAGGCAACCTCTCTTGGAACATTGGAGGGATAGGGAAAATCCTTTTTGGAAAACCAGAGGTTCACACGGATAGCAACCTTTGAACCACATTAATGTGGGAGGTCATGATCGTGCCGAGATTCAATTGTAGACTATCTAAGACTTGCATCTTCCACTTGCCACCATGCCATGGGAGACCAACTGTAGCATGATATCTTATTTCTTAGTCTACATGGTTTGATGATCTTTTCAGTTGAGCAGTTGTTGGAAAGAGATGCTAGTTGCTATTCTTAAATTTTCTCAAGGTGAGTTACTGTACTACAGAAAAGGAGGAGGTTCAACTTATCTCAGGTTTATGGGAAATAGATCTTCAAACTCAAATTAGTTTTGCAGAGTCTGCTTCTTGTTCTGAAGAGTTTTATAATGGAACTGGAGTATATTCAAATCAATCTTTAAGGAGTATATTCCAATCAAGATATCAGTCAATTCCGATGGTGGCCCAACTTTGCAAGGTTTTGATTCTTACTTTTGAAAAACACCATGCCTTCAGGCTAACTACTGAGTATACAATGATTGCCATGGTTAGCAAGAAGTGACTGACAGTCGTATAAGTCATTATCTTCAATTTTGAACTTATACCACAGTAATTTTGAAGTCACCAGGAAACTCTGGTTCAAGGATAGGTTACCCCAGCGCCCAAATTGTAGCATAGTATTTGACAGATTCCCCGGGAGAGATTGGCACCCAACCCTGTAACATCAGTCCCATCTCTTGATCAATAAATTTAAATTTATAATAGCTTAATCAGACCTCCTAATGATCATATTCAAATGTCATATAACTTACACACACCTCCAAGGGACTATTTATAAATGAAACATAGGTTTTGCTCCTATTTAGAAACTCCTATTCCCCATGTCAATTTGCTTCGATCATCTTTGCTCTTGCTCAGGTATGATCTAATGGTTATGTTGGGTATTGGTTTACCAATTGAAAAGTGCCTCTAAGCTATTCTAGAGGAGCGTGAGGATCTCGATTGTCAAATGAATTATAGATGTCCGAGTTGAATAGTTCAATGCTTTTTCTCATTAGGATCTTCCTTGTTATCTTAATAGTAATCATTTAGCATTCAAAACGATTCCCATCCCTGTTCTGTACCCTTACTCATATCTTCAGTTTCTAAACTGCTGTAATACAACAATTGCTTTACACAAAAACTTGAGCAGAGACCCAAACTAATATCTACAACACAGAGAAAACCAACACAAAATACGAAGGCCACTGCCCAAAGTAGCATCAAAGAGCTTTCAAAATGCCCCAGCTGATTCTTCAATCATCCTTACAATAAACACAGGTCAAAGCATGGAAAACTCTACGAAGAACAGTTTCAATGCATTGCCACATCCAATTTAATGACACTGACAGAGACTGATCATGATGTTACATGAAGCCAGTAATTATAAAGGAAAAACAGAAGCTGTGAATATATAAGATTACCGTCTGAAGGTGAAGGACACGGTTGTAGTCGATGAGATTGGTATGAGGAGAGCAATCTGCAATCCACTGTATTGCTGATAACAGAAATGCGTAAGACAAGTGCAAAGAAGCTTGTTATTCCTTTAGTCTATTTCTTACGTAGGGAATATATTTCTTTCTTCTTTTGTGATAAAATAAGAGTTGATAATAAAGCAAAAGTGGGTAAAGAAAAAAGAAAAAGCCGTCCACTTCAGTGTGATACCCAAGGCCCATTCTCTATTGGATATCTTATTTAGTCGGCACAATGGACAATCATGTTCTGGTCATAAGTTTGGACGGTCTATGCTAGATTATTGGGTTTTGTTCATAGTATTGTGTATAAGAGACTTTAGCTTCAGCCAAAAGGTGAATGTTTCCATGTGTATTTGGGATGTGTAAGGGTTCATCTATCTATAGGTTCAATAGTTTTTGCTAAATTGGTGAGATGAGTTGGGAATCAGTTATTTAGTCATATAAAATGCACTTCATACATCTAGGTAGATTTCTGATGTATTATTTTATAGACATATGAGGTACATGTCTAGATGTATGAGATGTGTGTCTAGAGGTACATTTCTGATTGGTGAGATGGGTTGGGTTCATCTATCTATGGGTTCAATAGTTTTTGCTCAATAGGTCAGATGGGTTGGGAACCAGTTATGTAGTCATATAAAATGCACTTCATACATCTAGGTAGATTTTTGATGTATTACTCTATAGACATATGAGGTACATGTCTAGATGTATTAGATGTGTGTCTAGATGTATGAGGTGTCCTCTTAGATGTATGAGGTGCCATTTTATATGACTGTATAGCCACTTTTGATGAGTTGCGGGATGGGTTGCTTTGTTTTATTGGCGAAAGGATTTTTGTTTGGACAACAATTGAAAACATATCTAAATGATTTTGATTTAGCTAGCGCATCGAACCATTTTTCTATTTATGATCAAATTTTGTAAATATGGATGTTGGGTTACATGGTTTGAAGGATTCAAGTGGGATTGGTTTGAGAATCTCTCTCAATCTACCGTGAGCCTTTTAACACATTACTGAGTGTAAACAATATTTAAATTATAATAAAATTGAATTAATATTTTTTTGTCTTAAGATTATACTAAAGGTGATAACAAAGGTATAATGGTATTGGTTAATATTATTTAGAGTTTTATAGATTTTGTTAGAAAAAAATGTTCGCAAGCTAATAAGATTAATATTGATATATTTTACCTAAGGAATTTTTTTTTGTAGAATAGGTGGTTATATTAAGATTAAAAGAAGGTTATATAAGATGGTATTGTATAAAAAACATGCATTCTTATATTTAATTCTAAACAAAATTAAAAAACTATAGTTGTATTTGTTTGAACTTCCAAATCTTATTTTTGTGCTTTGAGTTTTTACAAATTACATTATTAACTTATTGATAATTCTTGATATTGTATTTCTTAGTCTACCCAATCAAATCAAGGATTTAAACCATAATATGTCAAAAGATTTTGACCCAAAACATGATTAATCTAAGATATTGATTATCATTTAAGTAATGTTAAACCACAAGAATTATTAATCACAAATATGATTTTGTTAATAGTTGTATTACAAGAACATCCAATGCAACAAAATCTTAGTAGCCCAAAGTAACACATATCACAACTATCATCTAGAAAGGCATCCCATTCAAGGAGAGGGTAAATTCAAATCTAATCTTGGTAGATGTAATTTTAACATCCATCAATGTGTATCTCATGGTCCCCCTTCCAATCATCCATTCATGAATGAAAATCCCTCCCCCTACCTTTTCTTTTAGGAGATAATTTAAGTGGGCGAAGTATTAATCATTTTTTTGTTTGAAACAAATAATCTCATATATTCAAGTTACTAATGTAACATGCGTCTTATATTAATAAATGGTAATAACAACTTCAAATTCTTATCATATGATTAGCTCTCACAAGTACTTGTTTGTAAGTATTAGTCCATCTAAGAACAACTCATGTTTAAAGTATGACAATGCAAAGTCATTGGACTTGTAGTCTACGATAGTTTAGGGCATGAGAATTTTAAACAAATTATAATCATTCATCTCCTTGCCATTATTTTAAAGATATGAGAGAGGTATTGGTCATGAAAAATAATTGTGATAGATCCACTGATCTTTATTTAGCCACTTTACTTTCATTCTAATTATTGGACATATAAAAATCTTGTCCATTAAATCATAGTATCCAAAATCATGCTTTCATTCACATGATCATGGCTAGAAAGGCTCTTATGGTGATAGAGTGAAGATTTCATGTCCTTATCAACCTGTAAATCATGGATATTCGTAAATCATGGTAAGATGTGTCTAAATTGTATTGGAGCATGTCTTATAAAAATATAGAAGCCAACATTAGCTTCTCATAAGTTGTCTATCAAGTAAGATTTCAGTATATTAAAGGAATAATACAACCCTTCAAAAGATGATTCTTTAACTAGTGTCAAGCATAGATACGTCAAACAACAGACAAATTAAATCAAAACATTTTTTTTTTTTCTAACCTAAAACATAGTAACCTCTTCACAATATGTTCAAATCAAGACATTTACCCATGTTCTTTCTAATCTAAAATAATATTATACTTAAGAGACCTTAAGCATACTACAAGGACCATACCCTCTAATTTTAGTATTCATCACTCACTTGTGATTAATTAACAATGTATCTCAAGTCATTTAAAAAAATTCGTTGTGTCAAAAGTTTATTTCAACTTATGAATAATTACAATTGTCTTATAACATACAACTGCAACTACTTTGAAATGCATAGTCCTAAAATTAATAAGGAAAAAAATTCTCAACAAGGTATTAGAGACCATGACAAGTGTAAAAATCTTAAGTTCTCTTCTTACAACCATAACATTAATGTGACATCAAGGAATAATGTTTGTCTCTAACACATAATTAATCTTGACAATTGATACATGACACTAGTACATGCTTAAAACTTTAAATAACTAAAACATGAAACTCACAATAATATGTGCTACTAATCATTTTTATTGTCATCTAAGGTTTTCTTATTAGTACAACAAAGGACACACAATTATCAACATAAGAGTTGTTTATGGAGACAATTGCCCAAGATCAAGAGGCCTAATGAAGAACACAATGAAATGAGATCACCAATATGACAAGAATACACTATATTCCTATCAATGAATATAAATATAAAATGAATGATCAAGTTCTATAACCCTTCGGTTATATGGACTAATGTGAAACATAAGATATCATAAGATTATGACAAGTGTTCTAATATGATAATATTAGACGTAAAGTGATAAATATTCTGTGTACCCTAAGTAAACTTAAGTGATAAGGAGTGAAAAGGACATGATAGTAGAAATAGCTAGGTAATACTTCTATTTACACCAACAACCCCCTTAAGTGCAACCTAGGGAGAATGAAAAAACATGCAAAGATGTAAGGATGGGTATCGCCTATTAGGTTGTATTATATACCCATGTACAAATGCAATCTCTCATTAACAAATAAAATTAGAAAACCCATTGGGATAAGACTCCTCTTGAAAAAAGAGACAATACAAGAAAAATGCTCTTAAAGAATAATGAGAAGTTACCCCATGCGAGGAAAAAGAACTCCCTCACAAGAGAGAAGAAGAGAGATCATGTAGCCCTTCCTCAATGTAGAATATGTACCAATGGTAGATGCTTGAAATTGGATGTGGAAGATGATCCACAATTGTCCAACAATGCTTCCCCTCCCCCTCGCCGCACCCCCCTAGGAACACACAAAACCAAAGGTGCATGTATGATGTTTCTCATCCCTAAATATAATAAGGAGGAAAAAATAAAAATGTGTGATACATTTGAAAATTGCTCAAATGTCCCCATGTTGATGCTAAAAGTTACCTCTACTAACTCAAGTGTTCTAGGCTACACTAATGAAGACAACTATCTAGAATCTAGTAGAGATGTATGTAGAACAATATCCAAAGAATCAAGTATCTCCTTAGAAGAAAAAGATGCCTCATCCGAATGTTGCACTCAAAAGTACACACACTAATGTCAGACTGTGATGAATGCTCATGTGGAGAATGAACAAGAGGGTCCAAAGGTTGCCTCACAAACATTGAAGAACCGTCTTCATCAATGAGAAGGAATGCAATCAATGATGTCTCTTGAATTTGAAATGTGGGACTTCAAACAAATTTGCAATGTTTATCAAGTACTCATCACAAGCAGCCATATCCTTAAGAAATTTTTATCCCATAATATTGAATCCCATAAAGCAATGAATGTACCAACACAAGCACCACTAAATGCAATAGTAGATGGAGGAGATGTAATAGACAACTCAAGAATTGGATTACATATGAAAATACCCAATTTCAACTAACCAAAGTTCTTAAAGTCAAAGTCTACACTATAATTGTGATAATCATCTAAAGGATCAAAGCCATTGTTAGGAACAAAGTTTGAAAAAGTGGATAACAAAAATGCATGATCAACCATCCTTGTAGCAATGACGCATGTACTCTCCAAGTCTCTAAAGCTAATTGAATTGGGATTAACTTGCATAGTCTTTCTTGCTCTACCACGAGTGACTTGTTAGATGGAAAGAAGTTTGATTGGGTACCAAAATGTATACCTATGAAATGTAACAATGTAGAATCTACTATTATACCATCAAATAACATCAAAATTCTACATTTCTATAAGCATTTCAATGAAACATAAAGAAATAAATTTGAAAAATAAAAAATCTACCTTTTTACCTTATTTCTTGTAGCTTAGTGTACAATAAGAAATGGTGATCAAGGGGGATCAATCCACTATCCTATTGAACATTAGGAATATGAAACCTCCTCAAGGAAAATATGATTGACAACACCTTGATGAAAGAGATGGCAATACAATATCTATGTCCTTGGGGTTTCAATTCCTTTTTGCTACTTGGAATGAAGAGAGATAAAGCTAAAATGAAAAATGTCTAATTATGAACTTTCAGAAGCTATAAACAAGATAAAGATAGAGATAGAAGAGGACTTGTGTGCACTTAGACATGAAACAAGAAGTGTGCTGAATTTCTGATAGTTAGAATCCTAAAATCACCTGTAATCGTGAATGTCAGATCTCAAGGCTAACACTTGTTTGTGACCCAAATTTGAGATGATTTTGTAGGGTATAGAACAACTACAAGGGTATAGAATAACTCCCATGGTATAGAATGAATCCTAGGATACACGATGGATCTTGAGGTACAAAATGGCTCCTGGATTACAAAACAACTCCCAGGGTATAGAATGACTCCTAGGGTACAAAATGACTCCCAAGATAAGGAATGGATCCTAGGGTACAAAATGACTCCAAGGGTACAAAATAGCTAGGGGTGTTCTATTCCCGATAACATAATGTTTTTGCCCCAATGTTCCTAGTGATTTGACTTGGAAGCAATTGCAATCTTTTTATTAGATTAAGTCTTGATACGCTCGACACCTGTGCCTACATACAGAAAAATGGGGAAGAAGGTTGTGGAAAGAGGTTTTTCTTGGCCAAACCCCTATTTAGGTATCAACCTTAAAAATGAAATAGAATTGCATAAAGAAAATATTGTTGACATAAAATAGAAGCTAGATATGAATCATAAATTACCTTATGCTTTGGTGGTGCAATGCTTCTTTGAATGTAATGACAAGTGCTAAAGCAATAGCTTGAACTCCACAAAAACCCAAAAGTGAAATAATGAAAGATAATCCTTGTGTAATGGATGTTGTAGTTTGCCACAATGCTTGATGATCAAGAATAAGAATGCTTTGAAGGATTGAATAGATATGATATCCTTGTGTGAAGATTGTTGATCACAATTGTATGTTGAATGAATGGGAAGGGAGGCCTTTATTTAGAGATCTCAAAGTAAAATTACCTCTATGACGAATTGATAGAAGTGGAAAATATGCCTCAAACTTTGAAATGAGGTAAGACCCACCTTAAAGTGAGGAAATTAAATAATTTAAAGGGAACACTTATAATAAATGGCCATAATAAGATTTGGGTGAGAATAAATTAAGAGAGGACCCATAATATTAATTTCAATTAATAAATGTCCAATGAGCACTAGGAGAATGTGAAATCAATGTGGGAACCCATATATGCTAAAATGGGGCTAAATTGAGCTGTTAATTATAGGTGCTAACTTTTTTGGATGGTACACACAACTTCATTGGTTTTCTCCTCCTTGATATTTCAGTAAGATGTAGTTCTCTCAAAAAATACCACCTTCCAAAATGACTTCAAGTGATTTGAATGACAGTGTATAATGCAACTAGATTCTAAGTCTAAAGATGCAAATCTAGATATATAATGGTGATTGAAGATTAAAAAACTATATGATAATATAGAAAACATGATTACTATGCTATATGATATGATATCTATATAATAATTCTAAAATGCACTCTCACTAAGCCAAAGGGACACTTTCAAAATACTCTAAAATGCTCAAGATCTCCAAAACAAAAGATTTAGATAATTAGGCCAAAATGGATGAATACGAGCTCTTTTTATAGACTTTTCCTCACCTTGATCCCATGTGGCATAATCCAATGGCTAGGATTAAATCTCGGAAGAATGAATGGTTTAGTTTGAATTGGTTAAGAAGGTAGAGAACAAGTAGGGATTGGTTAGAATGTGAGAGAAAGTAGGGGAGATGTTCTTCCTACATTGACAACTTGGAGGCTTATGTGGGAGGGAGAGACACTTATTGAGTGTCTCTCCATGACCAATGAGAGAATAGTGGAAGAAGGCTTGAAGTTGTAGGACTCTTGGGACACGTGTCCTTTGGGTCACCTTTGACAAAGTGATGTGGAGGGAGAATGAGCTAGATGATAGAAAATATGGCAAAGACTTGGTCTCATGAGGACACATAGTCATGCGACTTAGTCTCATGAGGCCACATACTCCTTTCCTTCCCTTATGAATAGATACACCTTGTTGAGGATAAATAGGCTTGTTTAAAATTAAATAAATTAATTTCCTTAGCCATGGATAAGGTGGAGGGTGAGGTGGATTAGGAGACTTCATCATGTGATGATAAGATAATTAAATAATTATAGAAAACTATTTAATAATGGATTTTAGAAAACCTAGGCTTAGAGGAATAAGATAAGATGAATTAACTAAATAAATTAAATAATTTACTTAGTAATAGAAGGACTATGAATTAAATAATTAATATTTGATTAACTTTCTCAAGTCAATTTTAGGTGTATAGAAGCAAATTATCAACAAGAAAGACCAAAGCAAAAGCAAGGAGGAATTATGAACTCTACAACCACTCAATGGCTTGGAACCATATGCTCACACACATACAAGGTGGAAATGTCATAGTATCTTAATTGACATATCACCAAGAGCATGAATCCCTATGTGATCTAACATACATCTCTCTATAATGCATGAGGATGGGCTATCAAACACAAATTCCATGAAAAAAAACAATTTTTGACAATAATGACAATGTGCAAAAATCCCCAAATTAGGTATAAAATCAAAAGTTTGGGTCGTAGTATTAAGTAACTGGAATATCCTTAATTAATTCTAACCATGAAATCTAATCAAAATTATAGAAAACAACCAAAAATAATATTTAAAACATGTCAAACATGGTGACAACACAATTATGGAGGTCATGCAAATCAAGGATTTCCCAAAAACACCCAAAAAGTAAACTCAAAATCTCACAATTCTGGGAAACCCATTGGTTTTCACATGCCTAACATTAAAAAAATGCAATAAAATTTACAATTTGTCATCGTACAATAAAATGACCAACCTAACAATGTACAAAATTCATTTACATATATACAAATTTTTATAAGCCCAATCAAGCATCAAACACATTCAAATAAGTGGGAAAATAAAAATAACTATCCCACTATCAAATTGCAACAATAAATTAGCAATTGCATGAAGAAATGTGAGAGAAATGAGATTCCCTATCTCAAAATGGGGTAATAACCCAAACCGGAGAGAAAATTACCCAAAATCCAAAAGAACAGATGAAACTCTCAAAGAACCATAGCAATCTTGCTATGATTCCAATGAGCCTCTACACAAAAATCTAATACCTGGATTGTTCCCAACAAGCACAATTTGAATTTCTCCAAAATGGGAGTGGAGAAAGTTCCTAATTCACAAAATGAGAAGTAAGTAAAAAAGAAATCAACTTCAAAATATAAAGGCACTCTTGGAAAAGGCATTTTCTCCCAATTGGAATTCAATAAATAACAAATCACTTAAAGGAAAAATAAAGACTCCCAAAGTTCCAGTGATTAAATTAAATCGATTTCCAATCAATGGAATATGCCTAAGGAACATTTTCCAAAAGTTAAAATAATTAATATAATATTATATCAATCAACATATAAAATGACATAACACATTGCAAAAAACCTATGGTGCACATACATTTACCAATCTTTCACAATATGCAAATGAAATCCAAGCTTTACCTACACAACAACCATAAGGTATAATGATGCACTTAGATACATTGTTCCAACTAGGAATGATATTGGCTAATTATGCTGGGGAACCAATGAGACTATACCATTTAACCACCATCAGAGATAAAGACACGTTCAAACTTGTGGAACCAAGTGGAGTCAATGTTTGGTACCCCTTCACTAAAAATAATGATAACTATAGACACCTAAAAATATCCTCATGAAACCAATAAAGTTCATCTATTAATTAATTAAACATATTATTTATTTAATTAATACATTAACCTCTTCAACTATTATTTAAATAATTTATTAGCCTTTTTCTTCTAAAAATTAAATAATTTTTTATTTATTTAATTAAACCCTTTTACCATAGTCTATTTTTTCTATTTATTAAATAAAAACCTTTGTTTATTTTATAAATTCATTAATACTCTTTTTTTTTTTCATATTAGCCAATCATCTATAATCACATGGATCAACTCCTAACTTTTCTCCCTGCATCACTTGTTGATCATATCTTCATTTGATCTTTCCCACTTTGCCGGCGTCTAGGTTCAATGAGTCTTGAAAATAACATATCTTTACCACCACTTCATCTCAACCACACATTTCTTATTGCCTCTTAATCCTATCTAGTCCTTTTAGAAACCTACCTAACCTTGCATCCTATGCAATCTCCTATTACCTCTTAATCTTGAAACCATTGGTTTTCATGAGCATTCTATAAAAGATATTTTCTCCTCATTTTGAACTAATCATGCTATCTTATGCTACTATCCTGCTATCATATCCTCATCATCTTGCCATCTTTCTACTATCATTATCAATCTATCACCACTATCCATAGCCTCTTATGTTTTGTGCTACAAAAATGAGAGCACTCACATTCATCATCAACACAAGATCTTGGTTGATAGGATGACAACAAAATCAAGTGTTTCATGAAGGAATTTGGTTTGGCTTGATGTTTATCTAATATATTTTGTGAGTTTGTGAAGTAGTGCTCTCTTGGATGATGACTGAATTCTTATGATTCCTTTTCTTATGGTTGGGCTTGATTAGGGTTCATATATTATTAGCATGTCATTTTTTATCATTGTTATTTTGGCATGCCTAGTGGGATCCTAGTCCATTGTACTGATTTGTTTAAACTTGTAGGAAGTTATTTTTCCATTTACAAGCCCAAAATCATTAGAGGTAGAAAACTTGCATTTTTGGCACCCAATCTTACATTTTTGAGACCTGAAGTGGCATTTCTACCTTCTATTTTTGGGTTTCTACCTCCTAACTTGCAAACATGCATTTTTGCACTACAGAGCCACGATTCTACACCATATTGTGGCAGTTTTCCTAGAGTGGAATTTTTGCACCTTCTTGTGGAATTTTTACTTTTTGTTATGGAGTTTAGAGTGGCATTTTTGCACCTTCTTGTGGAATTTTTACTTTTTGTTATGTAGTTTCTATAGTTTGGGTTGTAGATCTGCATTTCAGAACCCTAAACCTTTAGTTTTTCTCTTAGTTTCTTCAAATTTGCAATGATCCTGCATTTTCACTTTTTCTTCCTATATTTTGCATCATATACCTAGGTTTCTAATCACTGGTTACTATATCTATAGATTTTTGATAGGTTTGAGTTCTGTGTTTCACTAGTTCTACATTTTTTGAAGATATACTTGTATTTTTTCTTTTTGTTCTTGTGTTTCTATGACGAAGTATAGTAGGGTTTCATTTGATTTTGGTTTTTAGCTAACCCTAAGTGATTAAAAAGTGGCACATCTTGTTCACACTCATCCGAGACTTTATTTGAAACTACTAACACAATCGTGGTTGTAGATTTGGCATTGGAGCTTACAAATACACTTGTTTGTTTTCTTTAGATTAGAAAACAATTCAATGGTGCACTAAAAAAACCCAAGTGTTTGATGTGTTTAGTGCTTTAGGGACATTTTTGTTTAGTTTAGATCCTAATTTAGAACAAATGTATCCTCTCCCCTCTCATTCATGGATTTTGGGTGTAAGAGAAATTTGTTCTATCTTTTAGAGGGCCTTTCCCTTGTGTGACTAGCACTAGTGAGAGGGAATAACCCAACCGGTAACAAGATAAAGACAAGTTCTTTTGAATTGATATATAAGAACTTTGGTTATGATTAATGTCACAAACAATAAGTTTTTTCTATACCGAGACAAAGATTTCCCTCAGGAGCTACAAATTCTTTCATTTCTCCTTTCATAGTAGATCAATGTGGGCTACTAGTAGCAAAACAAGATATAGGTTGGCAAGTTGAGTTAGCTTTAGGTGCTAAGGTAGCTACCAACTCTCTAGTTCGTAAGTGCGAGTTGAATTTGGGAAAATTAATTACTTCAATCAATCTTGGTGTGATTCCTTTGGGATAATATGGAGTTTTCATAGGAATGGATTGGTTAGGATCTCATGGAGATACCATCAATTGTAGACACAAGACTATTCAATGCAAGAATTATTTTGACAAAGAAATTGGGATTGTGGGAATTCAACATCCTATATCCATTCATATGATTTATGCCATGCAACTCAAGTAATGTATGAGAAAGGTTTTATCAAGTGTTTTCTATGAAAATGAATGAGTTGATGATGTTGAGAGTGAGAAAAAAACTCTTGATCATCCTATTCTTTAGGAATTTGTAGATGTCTTTTTGAGTGAGATTCTAGGTATGCCACCAAGGCGTGACATAGATTTCCATATAGAGATTATTCCAAGAGAAGAACCCATCTCTAGAGATCCTTATCAGATGACCACTTAGGAGTTGATTGAATTGAGGCTTTAGTTAGATGATTTTTTGGTAAAAGGTTGCATTAGACCTAGTATTTCTCCTTGGGGAGCACTTGTCCTCTTTTTCAAAAATAAGGATGGATCTTTATGCTTGTGTATTGACTAAAGGCAGTTGAAAAAATTAATGATAAAAAATAGGTATCCTTTTCCAAGGATTGATGATCTCTTTGATCATATCAAGGGAGCCAAGGTGTTCACAAAGATAGACCTAAAATCACGATATCATCAGTTGCATATCTAGGATGTGGATATTAAAAAAATGACAATATGCACTCGCTATGGACATTATGAGTTCATAGTGGTACCTTTTGGTTTGACAAATGCTCCTTTTATTTTCATGTGCTTGATGAATGGAGTATTCTGTGCTTATCTTGACCATTTTTTTCTTGTCGTCTTGGATGACATATTGATATATTATAATTCCACAGAAGAGTATGAAGAACATCTATGATAGGTATTGCAATGCCTTCGGGATAATCAGCTGTATGCCAATTCATAAAAGTGTGATTTCTTCCAAATAGAGGGAGAGTACCTAGGCCATGTGATTTCAAGAGAAGATATTTCAGTAGATCCCTCAAAGATTCAAGCAATTTTTGAGTGAACAATACCCACTAATGTGTCTAAAATTCATAGTTTCATGGGACTTGCTGGATATTACCACCAGTTTATTAAGGACTTCTCTAGGGTTGCACATCCTATCACTTCTCTTCAAAGAAAAGGGAAGAAATTAATTTGGATAGAGAAGTGTGAAGAGGCTTTTCAGAAGTTCAAAGAGAGACTGACTAGTGCACCTATCCTAGTGGTACTTGATCCCGTGGATGATTTTATGGTGTCTATTGATGCTTCTTTGGAAGGTATTGGGGGCAGTCCTTATGAAAGAAGCACATGTGATTGCTTATGAATCTTGCAAAATCAAGGATCACAAATTGAATTATCATACACATGATCTTGAGTTAGAAACAATAGTTTATGCATTGGTTTGATGGAGACACTTTCTATTGGGACACTGATTTGAGCTTCATAGTGATCACCACAGTTTACAATATTCTTTACCCAACCTAATCTTAATGCTAGACAATGGAAAAGGATGAAATTTATTTATGAGTATGAATTTGAGGTCAAGTCTATTCAGGGTAAGGAAAATGTGGTAGATGATGATTTGAGTAGGAGGAGACATGATATATCAGCACAAAATCTTAGTGTGGATTTGCAGAGTCATATACTCCTGACACTTCATGCAAATACTTGGTATCAGGAGGCAAGTTTAGAGATTGAGTCAGGGAGACCTTTGTTAGGTATATTTTTAGGTTATATCTTGGAGTCAGATGGTACTTTGTGCCACATGAGATGGATATATGTACCATCATCAGAAGGTCTTCATACCTTGGTTTTATTTGAGGCTTATCACGCACCTTACTCGGTAAAACTTGGTGTCAAGAAGATGCACATAGATCTTTTACAACTATATTATTGGATTAGTATGGAACTTGACATTACTATTTTTTGGCAAGGTGTCTAGAGTGTCAGAGGGTTAAGCTAGAACATCAACATCTAATAGGGATTTTACTGCCAAATCTCATTTGATCTTGGAAATGGGATATCATATCGATGGACTTCACCGTAGGTCTACCAATGAATCCTTGTAGACATGATCCTATCATGGTCACTGTTGATCGATTGACCAAGGTAGCACAATTCTTTCTAGTTCAATCATCCTATGCAGTGACTTCTATAGCTAGAGTGTTTATGTAGGACATTGTGAGATTACATGGTATTCTACACAAGATTATCTCAGATCGAGATCTTGTATTCACTTTTTCATTTTGGACTTCATTGCAACATGATCTTGGAGCCTAGCTGAATTTCAGTTTGGCATACAATCCCGAGATTGAGGGATAGACAAAGTGGGTCAATTAGGTATTAGAGGACATGTTGTGAATGTATGTCATCGATAGATAGACTCACTGGGATAATTATTTGTACTTGGTTGCATTTTCTTATAAAAATGGTTATCATAGATTGATTGGTATGTCACCTTTCCAAGCTTTGTATGGTCATCCTTACCGTGCACCTTTGAGTTTCTAGGTCCTAATATGCTTTGATATATGGAGCAATAAGTAGAGAACATTCAAGAGAATTTGATCATCGTGCAAGATAGACAAAAGAAGTATGCAGATGCTCATAGGGTGGATAGATAGCTTGTAGTTAGTAATAGGGTATTTTTGAGAGTGCATCCACGGAAGAGTATGATCTATTATGGAAATGGTTTAAAGTTGGCACCTCGTTTTGTTGGCCCATTTGAGATTTTAGAGAGGATAGGACTAGTTGCTTACAATCTTGGATTGTTGTCCAAATTATCTCACATACATGATGTTTTCCATGTTTTAGTACTTAGATGATATATTCCAGATGTGACATATGTTCTTGATTGAAATTCTTTATAGGTCGAGGATGGGCACTTGGCTTTGGAGCCCGTTTGTATACTTGAGAAGAGGGATTTGAACCTCAAGGGTCGCACCATCAAGCATGCAAGGGTCCAATGGGACCGCACTGATGAGTCATCAACAACATGGTAGGACGCAACAAGATTACAAGAGTTATATCCTTATTTGTTTGTAGGCGTCCAAGAGTAAGCCTAATTCTAGGGGGGATGATGTAATACCCACCCCATAGTTTTCTTTTTAATTTATATTGTCAGCCTCTTTTAGGCCACTTTTCATGTGTGCATTGGTTATTTTAGTGATACTTGAGGATATTGATGTATGCCATTACATTGTGATTTGATATATTATGAGACATTGGATGGTTATGTGATATCATGTTTTATGACTAAATGATTATGGTTATTTTCATATTGATTATCTGCTTATGATGATGCTATTTATATTAATGGATTTACTGACATATTGACCCCATATCTATATTACATGAATCATGTGTATGTTTTACATTTCTATTTGATGTGTTTGATATGGTGAGGGATGAAGTCGTAGTTACTTGCTTGCAAGATCCACACGATGTACTGATCCCTACCATTGCCTATATATATATATATATGCACATGTTTGAATTTGTGATGACATGATTGTAGGTACTAAACATCAACTTCCCTGATTTGTCAAGATGACCACGCCCTAATGCATATATCAATGGTAAGAGAGGGGAGATGGTATTCAAGTCCAAAACCCAACTTAAACCTTCAATTGTCTTGAAATATTGGGCAAGTATCTACCTGACTATCCTATCCGAATTCGTTAAGGTGACATAATTCGTGGACTCTTTTTGCTGAGTTGATTGTTGCATTCTGATCGGTCATTTTTCTTTGTCTATGCTTTCATCTGGCTTGAGGTTGTATTTTGGCATCGTTGGGATTTACAGGGTTAATTATTAAAGATAAATAATTATACCTTTTAAATTCTAAAAATTAATGTATGGTTATTTAATAAATAAAGTATTAATTAATTTCCTATATTTATTAAATAATCTAATTATAAAGTCAAAAATAATAATTGAGTGATTTAATTAATATTAAATAAAAATTTAAATTTAAATGCATAAATAGAGTTAAGTGCTATTTAGCTGAGTTGCATATTTTTATTAATTAAAAATAAATCATGCAACTTAAATGCACCTTTTTAATACATTAGAACTTTAGCTCTAAATTATAAAGTTGACTTAAGTGACTTAAGTGGAGGATAATCAAATAAAAATAATTCTTTTTTATTATTTTAAAGTTGAGTTCTAATTCCTAATTAGGGTTACACTTTTCAAACCCTAACTTCGAGGGGTTTCTATATTATAGCTCTAGGAGGTCATTTGAGAGATTCATTCAATCAAGTCTTTGAATAATTCTCCCTTTGGTGAATATGAAGGATTAAAGTATTGGTGTTTTAAAAGCTTTGGATTTCAGGATTGAGAATTGGTCTTTGTTATTGCAAATCAATTTTGTAAATTGAGGTAGGGTTTTATCTCTTCATTTTTTTTAATAGAAAAGATTGTCTTCTTCGTGTTTGCTAGTTTTTGTGTAAAATTTGAGTGCTTGAATTAGCTATGTCTTGTTTTGAGCATTTGGGAAGAAAGTGTTATTAGGGGTTTTTCTAGATCTAAGTATCTTTGCTCCTTGTTTAAATTTACATGTTTTGCACGCTTGTATTATTAAATGCAATTTGTGCATGATCGCATTATTGAAATACATTTTTGCATGCTTAGCTTATTGAAATATATTTTGTATTGCATGCTAGAAAGAAGAAATTGATAAATTAAAATACCCTATGTTGGCATGTTCTATTCTCTTAGAAAATACCCACTTTATAAAATTTATACATATACATATATAATTAAAAGAAAAGAAAAAATTAATTTTTTAAAAAATATATAATATTTTTATGTGGCGGGGGCCACCGCCTCTCCACCACATGTCACGGTTACACTCGTAGTACCGCAGGTAACTGCGGCTTCCACAGGTAGGGCCAGGGACACCACGGGTAACCCCGTGGGCCCCTCTATTTTATTTTGTGTTTTTCTATTTATTTAATTTAAATTATAATTATTACTAAATTAATAAATATTAATATTAATAAATATTTAATTTTAAATATTATTAGTATTTGTTAATTAATATGTATTAATTAAATGATATTTATATTAATTAGAATATTTATATCATTTTATTAATAATAATATTATGATGTATTTTTTTAAATATATTTGTTTGGTGGAAAATTTATATTCAAACAATTTTAGTTATTAATTTATTTTGAGTATTGGTTTATTATGGAATTGATTAAGTTTAAATTAATTAAATTAATCAAGTTCCTGTTTGAATTGTGAGTTGTTTTGGTCATGGATATGTTTGGTTTATGAGGTGGCTTAGGTTGACTATTAGGATTTGTGTTACTAGAGGCGTGGTATTATGGAAGTTGTTTATGTACTTTTCTCTTGATTTTGGCTCCTAAGTGGTTTTGTATTATTTCATGTCATTGACCATACACTTGGTGATAGTCTCTTATATTATTTGATCTTTTGAGGGTTTTGGCATTATGGTTGTTGAACCAGTATGGTTCCTATTGTATTATGGAACCAGATTAGGTATCTTTTTTCAATTGTGGTGTTTTATGGCCTATGCGTGTAGGGTAGGTTATCTATGTTATAGTTATTTTAGAACAAAAGAGAGGGGGGGGGGGGGTGAATCAGTTGTTCTCAGGTCCATATGTATCAATTGAACTTTCTAGCTCTTCAACAATCTCAGATCTAATCAGCAATTCAACTCAGTCTCTATAGCATATATCAGAAACATATAACATGCAATCCACTGTCCAAAAGTAATTAACTTGCAGAATATAAAGATTTCAACAACATTCACATCAAAATCATTCACACAAATATAACACCAAGATTTATAGTGGAAACCCAATTTGGGAAAAACCACTTTGTAACACACTACTGATTTTCAATCTTCTAAAGTGAGCTCTGTGAGAAGCCAACCCGGTTAAAGGTTTACATACACATTGTTAGGTGTGACCGTGTTAAAGGATTTAAAACACTCTATAAAAAGTGGCCTGGTTAGAGGACTTAAGAACATTCCATTAGAATGTCACCTTGATTAAAGGATTTACATAATGAATGTTAGGTCAACCTTGATTAAAGGATTTAGACTGATACAATGGTTAGAAAGTAATAGTACTTTCTGATTTGAAAAAAATATAACTCACTTTGCAAATACTGATCCACTTCGCACATATGCTAATTTACTGACTAACCTTCATTTCCATCTCCATCTTTGATCTGCTTAGAATTCGCTTCAAGAAATCAAAACTCTGTTAAGCTCCTTCACAACTTTACCTTCAGCCTTCTACTTAGACTTATCAATAAATAACATCAACCTCTTCACACTCTATAACCTTACAATTAGGTTAATATTATACCTCCTTGATCAGGTAGATCAATCTTTTGCTGCTTCATCTCCTTCGTAGATCTTAGGTTTAGGTCAGATTCATCGAATCCTTCCATCATTATGTTCTCCATCTTTTCCTTCTAGATACATCTCCAAACTTCTCTTTGAGTCCATAAGAAAATGATTTACCATGCATTAAATGCTCCATACAATTCATTAATAATGTCAACACATTTTACATATCCCAAGAATTCAACTATGTTGGCTGGGATCCTCAATTCTTTCTCCAAATGTAAATTACTGACAGTCGGTCAATACTGTGTTCATCTCCTCGGTCATTACTGTGCATCTCGGTCATCACTAAACATTTTCTTCTTGTCAATTATCTATCGCTCAACAATTACTGATGTTCAATCAATACTAGATTTATTCAGCATATATTGGCACTCGATCGATACTAGCATCACTCGGCTTAAACTAGATTTCTTCACTTTTGCTCGGTTAAACCTAGATCAAAACATTGATCCTGTACTCAAACTTGCATTTCTACTAATTATACCCATGTTTCTAAGACCAAACATTGAGTTTTCGCCAGTCCTGCATTTCAACATAGTAGACCTAGGTTTTTATGACTTAGAGTGGCATTTTTGCACTCTACAACTACCCAAAAACTTGCATTTTCACAAACCTATTTTTTTTGCTTCATAGAGTGGTTTTTTTTCTCTATACCTATATTTTTTCTTCGTGCACACCTGCATTTTTTATTCATATCATTCTTCCTTATCATACCTAGGTTTCTACACCACATACTTGCATTCATTCATTTTTGTTTTGCATACCTGTGTTCTGATTACCAAACTATTTTTTTTTTGAATTAGAGAGCTCAAAAATTGATCATGGTCTACTTATTGGGATTTAATATTCAATTATGATCTTTAGATTTGCATCCCATTAGTCATCTCAATCCAGTTAGTTTGCATTTTTGCATTTTCCTTCCACTAGTTAAACTAGGTCTTGAGTATACCACTGCTTGGTCATTAACCTTGGTTCTATCCATCATACCAAAAGTTAACCTTGTCTTTTCCATCATTATTAGGCTTAGAGTTGCATTTGTGAGATTCATATTTTCCCATTATCATAACAATCATACTAGAAACTATATGCATTTTTTAGGTCAACTTGCTGAGGTTATAACTTTTTGCTTGATGCTTGAAATTGTGAACCACTTACACCAAATGTAAACATGTCTCCATGAGATCTAGTTTTAGTCCCTTAAAAAGTGTACCTTTGGAAACACTATTAAGGGATTGACTAATCTTTCATAGGCCAATTCCATTCCTAAGACCCTCAAAATTATGATTTACTAGGAACTAGAAAAATACTAAAAAGTTATATATAGATTTTTGACATCTGTTTGACTTTCCTATTAGATTAATAACTAGGATATGAAACACAACTTAGGTATTGGACATCCAATTTGAGTAGATATCTTTCTTGTAGAAAATAATCATTTAATTTCCAACCTAGGGTATACAAACTTGAAATGAGCCAGCACTGTATGTGCACTAAGTTCCTACTAAGACCTTGCTATCCTATAGCTTAAGAAAATAGTGTTGAAAGGTAAATGCTTGGAATGGAAATAATTAAAATGATTGATAGAATCCAAATACTAGATCCAAGATTATGAAAACTGCTACAACAAAGTTTAGGATATGCAGACATGAACTACTCTATCTTCCTTGGCTATAGGAACAGTTACAAGAAATGACTTCTAGTGGATGTAGGAATAAACAAACTTTACAAATTGTAAATAAAGTTGAAGGAAACTAATGCTTGATTTGAAAGGGATTACTCACTAGGTGGGCCCCCTTGGATGAGTATCCAAAAACTCAGTTACACACTATAAACTCAAAACTTCATTTCTCTATTCATGTTGCCAAAAGTACTTGATTACAAAACATAACTAGAAATTAACCAAATTGTATTGAAAACTAGAAATTTCTATTACATGGAATCTTGATATGACTGAGCTAACCTATGAAGAAGTTCTAGCTTATTATTTATAACCAAAAATATTCTAACTAACTACTCCTAACACATTCATGCCCAAAGGAATAGGCATATGAAAATTATTGCTAAACTAGAAATAAGGAGGTTCAACCATCAAATGTAGAATAGATAACTATCAAGTACATTAGGAGTAAATATATCTTTGTCTACTCTATCCTAGATTTAATCCAGACTTAAGAATGATCATTTAAAGTCTTGACTAGTTCTAATGAGATGCAACTAATTCATTCTTTGACTACTTCCATGTTGATCCTCACTGAACTGATTTGACTTGGTCCTCAAACATGACCTTCTTGAGTGCTAAGTACTACTCCATTAATTATCCTGCATTGTAATGTTAACATACAAAAACATATGCAACACATATATATCCATCCATCATTAGAGTAACCATTTATTTAATCATAATTAAGATTAATATATATATTTCATATATAACCATATAAAAGTATCTTTCACCCATCACAAAGATATTAAAGTATAAGTTTTAGTTCTATCATACCAACTTCATAAGGATGACTAAAGACAACTAAAAACCAAGTTCATGACATAGACTATGATATAATCTAGGACCATGACATAGAAAACACATTAAAGTGATATAATCATTAAGCCATTGTTTAAACTCATCATTTTTCCCCCAACTTAATTCACTTCTAGTCCTCCAACAAATAAATTATTGATCTTGGCATGTATCCTAAAATCACCAACTGTGCCCTGTCCAATGGCACTCCATGTAAAACTCCAATAAAACCCTATCATATTTTCCAATTTTGTCCACATGTTATGCTCTACCTCCTCACTATATCCCTCCTCATCATTATTGCAACTATATAATGGCCACAATAATGTAGGTGGTTGAAAGGTCAAGGGTAACCAATCTTGCTGCTTCACTCTGCCTAGATTGATATACTTTTGTGTTTGTTGCATTGCTATTCTGTAGTTGAAAAGGGAATAGGATTTTGATTTCTTGAGTTCCATAGGCAAACTATCCCACCTTTGGACCAAATATCCAATCAAAATCTACCCCTTAACTCTGGCCATCTAATCAAATTCCCTATAAGCTTATTCTCTTAAGGGTATAATCCTTTTCCCATGCCTGTCATCTAGTGGGGGTTGAAGAAATCTTAACCAATCAAAATACAACTCCCTAGGCTTCCTAGCCTTAGGTATTAGGGGAAAAATGATATTGTGTTCCTTCTCTCTATATGCTCGTGACTTCTCCCTGATACTACTCTCATTATTGATCAAGGACATCAGTTCTCTTAATTGAATATCCCCAATATAGAGAAGGGGATTCCATTCAATATCTAATGGAACTACATAATTGTGTAGATAAAATTCACAAAGTAAATTCCTAATGGATACAGGAGACGACTAGTATACCTGGTAGAATTCTTGAGGGGTATCCAAGGAGGGACTCTTGTTTTTGATAATTCTCATTAATTGGAACAAAAGATGCTACTCTTGTAAACATAAAATATAAATTCTAGGTGGAGCCCTTCATTCCATCAATTGAGGGACTATTGGCAAACAAAATTCATCCTTTGGGCATGCTTTGTTGAGATCTGAAAAATATGTACATATTCAAATACTTTTGTTTAGGTTTGGAGATAGGTACAATGTTGGATATCCACTCAACATAGTCAATTGATCTAATGAATCTTGCATCTAGTAACCTTTTTAGCTCTACTATTACTCACAAGGAAATGTGAGGATGCATTTTTCTTAGCTTCTTATTTATGAGCTTCACCCCTAGATTGATGTTTAGATGATGCATTATCAAGTTTGTATATATTCTTGGCATATCCTTGTATGTCCAAGAAAAGTTGATTTTTCTTTCTTTAAATAAATCAATGAATTCTTATTTTTCTTCCCCTAGTAGTGATGCTACTAGATGTATGATCCTTGGAGACTCATTTGTTCCAATTTTTATGAGCTCTATAGGTTCAATTAGTATGGAAGATCTCTCTTGATAATATTTTGGGAGTGTGTCAAGTGTCTCCTATAATGCATCCATAGCATGGTTTTGACCATTAGAACTTTGATTTATTTTATATATTTTGTGATTGAAAGACTAGGCACCTCCTTAAGAAAAATATTCATTATGATATTCACTAGTTGAAAATATTTTAGGTTTAGTGACATTGATATATAATGAAATGAAATTGTCATTAGGGAAGTTGTCCATTTGAATTGTTTTTATTTGTTTTGAATTGATAAGTTTGGGATATACCTAGGGTATGAGATCATTTGGTTGGTTTGTTTAAATGGAAGTAAGGGTCCTAATGAAATGGTTTCATCAAGGTCTATAATGTGACTCTCCTCAAGGTGATCCATCACATTCAGAATATGATTCTCCTTGCTAAAGTCATCATCAATATGTTGTGACTCAAACTCTAGTGGTCTAATCTCCAAGCTTTGTCCCTTGTGAAATGTGGGTACATATGATTAGATTACATCAATGTATTTCTATTCATAGGATTGTTCTAAAAAGGAATCCCATTCCCACTTTGTAAAGTCCTCGACACTATATGTTTTTAACTTGAGAATTTATTCTTTGAGCTTG